>CM043016.1:77765351-77820288 GCA_023690525.1 Holotrichia oblita | reverse complement strand
GCATAGTTGCAACATATGTTTAGACCATTCGATGCTTTCGATGATTAATAACTCATTTCCAGTAAAACGGTCAAAAGTTACTAATTTTTTGAAAAATTGGTTAACTCAATATAACACACAGCAAAACATTTCTTTGCACTATATAGACGATTCAATAGCTGAACTAACTATGTACTTGATAGCTAAAATGGTAAAGATTGACAAAAACATACACCTCAAAACCTGTAGCAGTAATCTCTTCAAACAATGGAAGCTGCTCTAGCCTACTATTTGAACACCGTTTAAATTTCCTTAAGTCGTGTGTATCATGGTTTTGTTAAGTTTTCTATGCCTAATTTACGCAATGGAAACCACCGCTGCAGCACAAATCTAAGAATATGCAAGCAATTTCAAATTTTGAACGTTAAATGAAATAAAATTCTTCTAACATCAACACATCACATGAGTATATAATTTTCTGACCCCTCCCAGGTCTGTTTTGATGACAGTTTAATGTTATAGTTCCAAATGTTGAATTTTTGCCAAGAAAACTTTTTACACGTAAAAACCAGTACGCAAAAACTGCATTGCATTCATTTATTATTCTATAATAGGAATGTAACACATATACTACAATCAAACAAATAACAGTTTATTATACGCAATCAAAGTCTTTTATACAAAAGAAACTTAATAATTTAAAGATACACACATTATTGATTCGTAATAAATATTAAACAACATAAAACGAGAGCATTTGCTCATAAACCATACAACTAATCGTTTGTATAATAAACTTATACTCATTTTGCACTATTATATATTATTATGCGAGGCTAATTTGAACATAAAACAAAATTTATGTATAAGAATGTTAGGCAGCAGTTACAATATTTCCTGCCAGGCAAACTGCCCAGAAATTGTCAAAAGTATAACGTTCTGCGCCCATTTAATTCGTTTCTAAATAACATTATCCTTGAACCTCCTCATGGGAACAAACATGTTTTGAATAAGAGAAGTACTACACGTGGCTGTCAATTATGGAATTATGATAGTGAAAATCTTGTGCTCCATGCGTGCGTTTGGAGGTGTGTTCTATGAATCCATGACGTATACCATACTTTGTTATTACAGCGTTTTCTGCGTAGTATGATAACGATTGTTTACTAATAGTAATCCAACACAGAAAATACGATATGCATAACATACATTACGAGATAAAGTAATAGCTCAACTAATGAAATAATATAATTACATTGTAGATTATTTTTATACAATATCAAAACTGAACTAACATATTGTCAACAAATTAATTCACATATGTATATTACATAATATATATTCTTGATAGTTTTTGAAACAAAATATTTAATGTATACGCAAATGCACTCAATCCAATTAATTGAGTTACGAAAAAAATCCACTTACTCAATTTAACATAAGAAATCCATTGCTATATTGATTTGTAACACTTACAGTTTGTTCAATAAGAACGTCGCGGCTATTATTAGAAAAAAAGTAAATCGAAAGCTAAGAATTTATACACTGATAGAAACTACTTAAAAAATATTATTATGGTAAGGGGTCCAGTTGCCACCGTTGCTGATAATTGCCTCACACCGTTCGGGCATCCTTTCCATTAACTTTTCTGATATGTTGGAAGAAACACGTTTTGCGATAGCTGTTTCGCGGAAGTTATGTTTTTCTTGAAGCTTACGTTTCATGATAGGCCGTTCATTTCCTATAGGATGCGCGTCTGAGGACTGAGACGACCAATCCACCATATTCATGTTGTCTATTCAGTGCAAGAACTGTTACGATGTTTTGGGTCGTTATCTTCTATCAGTGTCCAAGTTTCATTTGTGCTTCCACACCACTTTCTTTAGCGATCTCAGGAGCCCTGTTTTATACAGTTTGATCATTATTATGGCGTTTAAGTTTCTGTTAAAAATACAAGTCCCAAAACCGCGCAAATTAAAGCATTCCTATATGTGAAGCTTCAAAGGATGTGTTACGGTCCGTAGCAGTGTGCGACGATCATTAGTTAACCAAGTCTTCTTAATATGAACCCATACGCAGAATGAGGATTTATCAGTAAAGAGATCATTGCCCCACTGGCAATCCTGTTCATGCGCGTCTAAGATAAACGCTTTTCCGAGTCTTTTTTTTTCATCAGGCTTATTATATTGATTCCCTTTTTTATGTAAAAGAAACTGTGTTTTATGCAAAAAAAGAGTTCTTCGAACATCTCAACAATGATCTTATCTTTACGTCGCGTAGTTCTTTGATGAAAGCCCGTATTAGGCAGGGCATCGACATTATAAGTTTCTTTATACCATTTATATACAGGATGAGGCATTAGTGCGTCAAAGCTCAATATATCCATCAATATTCAAGATATCAAAGAACGTTATGTACGAAAATTATAAGCAATTTAAGCTACACATTTTAAAATTGTTTTCATACATACAGAGTGTTTCATATTGCCAGGGTGAACCAAAAATACATTTTCTGAAATGGGACACGCTATACATTATTTCAAATTTAGATTAAGATAAGTATTTCAGAAGTTATGGTAAATTTTGTCTGAAAATCATTACGTGTTCACCGTCCTAAGTATTCCACACGAAACAGCTTGAAATTATTTTTTCACTGGAATAACTTTTTTATATTGTTACAATTTTATACCGAAGTGATATTTTTGCAATATTGTGAAAACTGTGTACAGTGCCATTGCACTATTTTCTGATTTTTTTAAAAAAGTAAGACACTGTATGCACTGTCATTTTTATTAACCACTCCCTATATCTAAAATCGTTAATTTCTGAGATATCTATTTAATATTTTCTTCAAAACATGAAAGTTGAGCTGTTTTGAAATACTTGGATTTTTAACCCTGAAAAAACACTACAGTAAAAAACTATTCAATCATAAATTGGAATCTACCAGCAAAATATTAAACTTATACCGATAATTAATTTTTAATCATTAAGAAAATGTCGGCAATATAACGGATTTCACTGAATGTTTAAAATGTCCACTTCGATACAACATTGCTTCCTCGAATAATCGATTTACATTTCTACATACATTATTTTAGTTAAAGAATTCGCATACTATTTCTCATCATCAATGTATTGTTCAAAGAATACTGCGTAAAAATAAATTTTATCCAGGAGAAGAAAGAAAGTAATCTAAAAATCCAAAATGGCGTTAGTTTAAGATAAGAAAATTCAACATCTCGAACGCCGCCATTTTAAATTTTTGTTTGAAAATGTTAAATTGAAGAAATTGAATTTAAGAAAATAGCGAGTTTGTGATTTTGAAATAACTTTTGACTGGTTCAAACTTTGCAACTTTTCCAAACAGATTCTAAATCACCACATAAAACTGCAAAACATTGCTCCCTTAAACAAATCTCCATCTTCAATAATAAGACGTTTGATTAATCGCACTCGATTTTGAATACTCTACATATGGCCAAATTCTGAAATTTTATTCATAATTCGAATATAAAATACAAACTATAGACAAATAATTTAATAAATACTATCGTGAAAGGCATAAGATACAAAATATTTTTTTATGGTCAATAGCTTTCAATTAAATAAGTTTCTAACCAATAATATCGAATGGATTACTTGCCCATGTGCAAATACTTGAGTGTATGTAAACACATTCACGCTTGTCAAAAAAAAACATACAAGGCAAGTTACATAACGCATACCTCTACATGTATTTGTTTATCAATGAAGACGCCATTTTGCATTCTAAATATTTTGTTTATATTATTATTATTGTATTTGTATTATATTACACAAAAAAATGTTGAATAGTGATTAAATTAGTAATACTTACTTCTATCTATCTTCTACACTTGCCATAATATAAATAATATATAAACTTAAATAAAAATGCGAGTTTACGAATTTGGCATTGATTGTAGTACCTAGTACGCCAATTCACATCGCATAACCTACTTAGAAAACGATCTCGCAATAACCTCATTTTTAAGTATTTTCTGGACTCGAGTCGCAATTCTAATAAATTCGATGAATGTAAAAATATACACACACATTCTGGATTTTCGTAAATAAAAACAGATTTAATGTAATCTATACACATATCTCTGGTAATCACTGTAAACATCCTCTTAAGCGACGAATAACATCAATAAACAATGAAAATATAAATGGCAGTATGTATATTAATTTGCAGCAAAGAAGTAAATAACAACAATCGGAGGGTAGTTCAATAAACTGTTAGACATCAATGCAAGGTGTATTTAACAATACGTCAGGTTCGACAAATACGCTATGTGCAGTTAGACAACATATTTCTTTGCGTATTTTGTAATATTTACTATTCTGTGTAATAGACATACCGGGCGCGCACGAGCTGCTGATACGTTTAGTGTAAGATGAAAAAGAACAGCAAAGAGACGTCCCTTAGTTAACACAGGAAACGTATATCGGTACTGGTTGCTTGGACGAATGCATTCATTGTATCTCTTTATCTAACATATTAAAATCATATGCCTGCTCTAACACATTGAAGATCCTATCAACAGATCGAAGTGTTCAAACACGACAGAATGCATTTGAGATAGCAACAGACTTGCGTCTGCGTACATGCCCATTAGACTCAGCTATCAAGGTGATGCGAAGAAATTGATAATACACCGAGAGTGTCAGACAGAGCATAACATAACGCTTCCCAGTTACAGTCGCCCACACATTGTTAATGCATCTATCAACAGGTAGAACGTGCGCATACTGTATACAAGAATCAGTGAAACAGCCATAGGTGGACGACATTTCATTTATTGTTCGTTCCAACACACCGTTCGATCGTTACTTGGACGAACGGGTCTCTGCGCAGAATGAATTTAGTGTTCCAACACAACGTCTGACCGTGATATGTACGAACAGCCGTTTGTTCCAACACACTGTTAGGCGGTACATGAATCGACTCGTATCGTGTACGATCAAACGAGTACGTAGATTTTTATCGAACCGTTTAGCCCCGGCTGTGCCAGACATGCGCAGAACGTAATAACCTCAAATATACTTGATTTTCTCTTTTGATCTATACTTGTTTTTGTTATTACTGTTATTTGATATTTTGTTTTACCAAATATGAGTGATTCAGATATGGAGGGATTCTCTGATGACATTAAAACCGTTCCAACACAAAGCGATGAGCGGATCAGTGAACTGTAGTACAATGTTAACGCATGCGCATAAAGTGATTCATGAACAATACATTGTACGATACACAAACGGCGTGTTGGAACGAACCTATTATGTTTCATATTTCTGTACTAAACTGATATTATATTTACTGTGTGTAGATAGAACTCACGAACGCACCCCAAATATTTCCAACACGCGGAAGTACAAACATTCCAATATACCGGATGAGTGAGCGAGTTTATTTGTATACTGCTGTAGTAGAAAGATAGAGGTTTCAACAGCTGGTCACTATTATCGAAACGATAGGGGTAGCACGTTGTTAGAAACAGCGTACGTTAGTGTACTTTCTCACAAGGTAGTGTGTGTTTGCTAGGTGTGCATTGGAAACTCGACACCGCTATCTCAACAAATTCAAGAAAGACTAAGCTGTTGCGAGATATACGAATTCAGTAGACATGGCGAGAATGAAATCAATTGACGAAGGAACGGATAGCCTCAGCCAGGATGCTCTCGCATATCTCCTTCACCAGGGATATTGTCAAGAATTATCACTATAAGATTATTCGTAGAAACTTTCAACAATTCAATGAACTAAAAATATGATTAATTCTTAGACTGATTATGATAATTTTTCCAGTAACTTGTACTGTGATTTAAAACCTTTTTAAATTAAAATTCATCAATTTACATTAGAAATTTGCCGATAAATTGTTTTGTGTTTGGTCTCTCCTTCTTCCGTTGGCGTACTTTTCTTGTTTTTATCTTCCGTGTCTTAGATTGTTGGAGTTTTTTTTCTCATTGTTGAAAATAATAACAATAAATAAATAATTGTTTATTGTTATATATCATTATGTTTTAATTCATAGATTATTTTTATCATAAACATTTATAGCTTTAATGTAAAATTTTTATATTTTAATTAGTGTTTGTTTACAATTATATATAATATACTGTTCGCATTATGATATCTGTTTGTGTTTTATAGTTTGAAAATGTAATGTTTTGTGTGGAAAGTCGCAATGATTAGACCAAGGGATATGAGAGATCGCTGAAATCTGGAGTTCAACCGGAAAATTGTATCCCGATCGATCTATCATTGGCTGTTGGGGGCAAAGTTATTAACAGCGCAGCCTTATTAACGGCGAGTGTGCTGTAACAAAGCCAATGAACCCATTTACACACATACAAACTACACAGAAAGATCTGCAACGATAGTCAGGCAAGCAATACAGCTGAAGAAGCAAGTTGCCACTACAAGACAAAAAATATATAATCTTATCATTTCTATAATTTAATTAAGATCCTTGTCTTTACATACATATATAACACGTTCCGAGGCAGAATTTATGGAAATTTTAAGAAAACAAACATCCATCGCAACGAATGAAAAATAACTGTGCGACGATATATGACACTCCTGAAATATTTGCACATGTACGCCAAACTATGACGTTTAGAGGAAAAAAGGGCTTGTATAACCTTTTTTAAAATTACTCATAATTATGAAAAATATCTTTGAAATAAACAATTAATCTTGAAGACAACATTATATTTGCATTATATTTTTCGACATCATCAACTCAGCATTTCAGGGCCGTGCTGTATATTAACATTTTGTTTAGTTTAATGAGAGTAACAGAAAAATGTGGCCGACGTCCCCTTGCGTCACCTAAAAAGTTTAGGTAAGTTCTATAGATTCTTTTTATTTTTAATTTTTACTTTTGTTTTATTTTTGTATTGTATGTACTATCGATTTCAAAATGATCTAGGACAATATGCATTTCCTATTGTAAATTGCACTGAAGTCACTAATACTGGTTGTTGTTTTGATTTCGACAATTTTGACTTATCGCATTGAAATTTTCAAAAATTTGTCAAATAAAGTCACATTTACATTATCTAAAAAAATGAAAATAACTACGTTATGTCAGTTTTACTGTCCCAGATCATTATGAAATCAATAGTATCTACATATTTACTTTACTATGACGCAGTCAAAATCTGGAAGCCCTCATGACAAACAAATATATACTATTTCTTTAGTATGTCAATTATTAGCAAAATTACAAACATCAAAGTATGCACAGCAAAAAATTTTATAATACCGTGTATAATACTAAAAAAGAAAACGATAATAAGATTATCAATCAATTTCGTGTATTTGCAAAGATTTCGACATTTTTAAATTACGAAAAGTGCATTAATCTATTGTTTTCGAACCTAAAAAATACCCAGATTTATCAATATATCAAAAAATCAATATTTGTATTGAAAAATTGGATTATCAAATCGAAGGAGTATGTTAAACAAATTATCGTAAATATACTATATGATAAAATAATTTTCCTTTAATTATGGTAAAAGTCACAAATGAAAATGATTAGGTATTACCAACAAAAACGAATAATACGTTATTTTGTCCCGTATTCTGCAATGCATATCGATATCTGTGTGTTCGCCTTTGGGCTCTTTTGGTTCTGTATTTTGGACAGTTCTAGTGTTATTGCGCAGACATAACTGGAAATTAGTGTTTTGGTTTTTCTAGAATTTATGATGAACTCTCGATTTGCCGTTTTGGTTAGTATAGTGAATTAGCTCGTTACCATCCTCAATTTGTCCTAACAGTTCTTACTTCGAAGAAGATACCGATTCTGTAAAAATAATTCGTAGCGTCGTTCAGAGATATGTACCTTGCCAATACTTGTCAAATAGGCCTTCTGCACACGGAGCTTATCGCAATAGATGCGTAAGATTCATGCTGCAGCGACGATCGCTTTATGCACCTCAATATTCGCAAATCATATAAGATTTTAAAGCGTATTTTGTTAATAGTTACCAAGATGTAAAATGAAGAAAATGACCTGTTTTTGTTGAATTATCTGCGTCGCCGTAAGAAACAAGAAACGTAGGAAATTCTGGGTGCATTCTTACATCCGTAGAAATACGGATAGAAGGTAATTTATTGCCGTGAGAGTTACCAGGAAACGATTCTAAATTCCTGAATGTCTAAAGACACTTTTAAGGACCTGATGTTGAATTATGGATCAATTGCACAAATTTGACTGCTCACTTCTCAATTTCAAGAAAATTTTCAATTGAAAACGTGTACTGCAAACGACTTAGACGACATCGCGAGCCTGCATTGCTATGTGCAGATTTTCATTTAAGAGGATCGTCTACCAGCTTATTATTTTACAGCGGTGCCATATGTACATAATTCTATAAATCGTTTGCTTGATTTTATTTCAATATAATTTGAAAATTGGGCTTCATACACATATTTCTACAAATGTTTTACATATACATATACAATTTTGTCTATTAATATTCAGTATTAACTTCACAATCCCTTTTCGCGTTACAGGCCGTTGACTTGATAGGGAATTTTTTTTAATGTGTGGTGGGTGCTTAGTTGCAGTGACTCCGTAAGCTGTATTACTTGTCTGGCTATCACTGCAACTCTTGCGGTGTAGTTTGGTGTGTGTAAGTTGTGTTTAAATGGCTTTGTGACAGCATCATATCGCCTTTTATGATGCCGCGCTGTTAATCACTTTGCTCCCAACAGTGAATGGCAAGTCGATCCGGGATTAAACTCTCTGAAAAAATGTCACCGTCTCTCCAGAGAATAGAACCCCGGCGCCTATCATCCTCTCACAACGATAGTCAGCCGCCTAACCACTGCGGCCATCGACCCGTTGAATCAAGATTACTTTATAAATTTTTAGATTTCATTACTGAAATTTGCTATGAGCATTCAAAATACGTCTACATATGTGTGTATGTAGGCCAATTTTAAAATACGTTTTAAATTATAAAAACATTATATTATGAAAAAATTTAACTGTGGCAACATCGCCAACTGTCAAACGGTAGTCGGGTCTCTTAATTGCAAGTGAGATGCACGCAAGCGTACTCCTTCCTATAGTCTATAGTAGTCTATAATCTAGAATATGTAGCTCCGTGTGCAGTGGGCCTTAATGTAGTTATGATCGCGTTGTGATAGATAGCTATTTGTAGAAAATAATTTACAGATGACTTTGGTCAGACTTTCCATAAATTTATATCTATATCGTTATGATAACATTGACAATAATGTTGTATATGATAACTATATGAACTATTTAGCAGTGTTATTGTTGTAAAATGAAATAGATTACTCGTGTTTGTTTTTTAGTTAGCCTGTCTCCAATTTTGGTCTATGCTCATTATACAATTTAATTTGTTTATTATCGATATCAAAAGACATAGTTTGTTGTTTATCTTCAACAACAAAAAATGTTGTGACAAGCGTAATATTTAATATTATAGTTCTACTCGCATTTTTCATATTACACATGAATACATAGATACTAATATATGTATAAACTTGAGATAATTATAAAAGGCCTAGTGCCAATCATGATTTTCATCGATAACCGCATTTTAGTTACTACGTTCACAGAAATTTCGCTAGATGACTTTACTACCATTACGAAGTGTTTTAGTTATCCAAAATGTGAAACTAATTATGAATAAGTACCTCTAAAAGCAAGTTATCAATGATTTTAGAGTTCGAAAATTACAGATCCATATTTTATCCCTGTAATATAAATGCAAAAATATTCTAATAAAAGACGTGCCTTCTTTCATGCTTAAGCGAAAACTGAAAACTGCATCTTTCTAACTTTCGCAGTTCAAGAGATATTTTCAGACACCAAAGACGCTGCAATAAATGTCATTTTTTTTTTCGAAAAACGTGATATAATTCCGAAACGGTACAACTTAGACCCAATATATGCTTAACAAAGTGCCATTTACATTTAAGAAGAAATCAAAAAGTGCAATAATATACAGGGTGTTCAATTTAAAATAAAAAAGTTGGTATCTCCTTCCAGTACAACCGGAAGTTCACCGTTACTGATACTAAATTTAAAACGTGTCGAATATGATTCGAGGCAACATTTTTTTCAAAAATTTAATAATAAATAGGCTATGGACCGTTGTATCTTAGGCTGAACACCCGGTATATATTTCTTATAGAACATTGATTATGATGTATATTGTGAATGGATTCGCTAACAATAAAATACTAATATTAATGTTAAGTCTAATTAGAATAATGTTTGTAATCCTTCTTCTATTCTGTTGTTGCTATTGTTCTGCAAATTGCATTACTTTTTGCATTCATCGTATCTAAATCGCATTTTTAATTTATGTGTGGTTGTAGCGTTTGTGAACTTTTTTTTATTTTCATATTTTAGTTTCTTCTTTCTTAGACATAGAACTGATCAATACTGACCAGATATAGATAATCATTTAGGAAATAGAATTAGTTTAAGGTACCTACTATTGTTTTATCGCTTTTCTCACATTACTTTCAATTTCACATATTTTCCATCTACCCTTTCAAAGGAAATCTGAATTACTCATGTAGTATGTGTAAAGTAAAGTAATTATATACGATATTATCTAATATTTTATACATGAATACAGAGTTTCAACATTACTAATCATTAACTTTGAACAATACTAGCATTCCAAGATAGGCTTTCATTCAAGAAACAAATCAATGCTCAGATATGTAATGAATAAATTATCCTGTATCAAGACACGAATTGACAAAGCAAATTGTTTTTTCATAGTTCATTCATTTCCTATACTTCAATAAATAAATTTAACAGTGAATTACAATTATATCTGCTACCGCAATTAGTGATGTACAGAATGAAACTAATAATAATAACTAATAACAACACCAAAATATTATCAATATATTTCGAATTCGAATCATAAATGTTTAAATTTTATTAGAATGTTATAAAAAATAAATGACTTACTCAGTTTGTAATTTTCTTACAACTAATACCTCTATAAAACTGTATTGATTTTCTAAACAATCTATCCCAGAATTAAAAATTAGAGGGAAAGTTGCGTTTTACAATTTACATGTTGGAGCACGTTATGTATTTACTGCATCGTGATTGGTCGATAGCTGTCATCAGATCAAACGAACCACGGGTAATGAAAAACCTTGAAGTGGAAGCACTTTAAAGTGAATTTGTTCAAAAATGAGAAACATTTCTTTGATTTTTCTTTTTTTGTTACAGCACAAATAGGATTAAAAAAAAACGTTTGTTAATTATAAGCAATCCTACTCATTACTATTTGAAATACAGAACATACTAACATCCTACCTTAATCCAATATCTAGTAAATAATAGAAGACAATGCAATTAAACAAGCAAAACAATACTATCCCTATTTAATAATTAACAGAACGCAATAGTATTGACAATTAAGTATCAATAGAATATATAATATTGATGAATTTGAAAATGTACCTACATGTAATAAATGTTAATTCCTTTGTAAATTAATAATGTATTGATTGATATAATTAGATTTGATTTTGATCACAGAAATTAACAAAAGTTAGCGTGTGAATGACTTACCATAAGGCCATAGAGAAATACATCTCACAACTTCACTTTACACTTATTTGTTAAAATCATGTAAAATTATACTGTTCACTAATATGTATAAACTTGTATTGTTTAGCTTTGACATATCACATCACTAACGTTCTTCATCACTTGTCAAAGAATAAATCGATAAAAACTGACGTCGACTTCGCTAGAAACTTACTACATCGAATTTCATAATTTCCAATGTAGTATACCTTTCTATATTTAAGAATACTTTGAAATTCACAATTTTTTGTTGATTAAATATTAGCATATATAAACATCGTTCATAATTATGAAGGAATTTAAATTTTATTTATGAAAATTATATAAAGACACTGTGATTGACATAAAAATTAGATGTACAAATGAAACTGTCACTTCGTTGTTTATTAGTGCTCTTTGAGGTTATATTTTTATAAATATTTTTGAATTAAATTACATTTATAATGTAATCTAATTTTTTACAATTATCCAATAGTTAGTAACGAAATAAATTACCTATATAATAGTATTGAGAAGTTAGTGCTGCTGTTATTTCGAAAAAATGGAAGATTTTGTGTGTCCAAGATGCAAAACAACCAAATTCCAAAATCCATTTTTAAAAATGATGGTAAACATTTGCGGACACGGCCTTTGCGAAAGCTGCGTAGATTTACTTTTCTTAAAAGGTTTCTACATTTAATGCAATATCTATAATATATTTACATACAATATAAATACTCAACTTTTAGGATCCGGTGCATGTCCTGAATGTCGGATACCATTGAGAAGAAATAACTTTCGAGTACAACTATTTGAAGATTCTACAGTTGAGAAGGAGGTTGATATACGAAAACGAGTACTTCGTGATTATAATAAGAAAGAAGAAGATTTCAATTCTTTACGGGAATACAATGATTATCTGGAAGAGATAGAAATAATTATATTTAATTTATCAAATGATATTGATATCGTTAATACGAATAAAAAAATTGAACAGCATAAACGAGATAATAAAGAACAAATACTAAAAAATAAAAATAAGTTAGGAAGAGATGAATATGAACTAGAAGAACTCTTAGAAATGGAAAAACAGCACGATGAAGCGCGACGTAATGAAATTAAAATGGAAGAAATAGAAGCAAAGAAAAGAAAAATTCGTGAAAAGGAAGCTTTAATCGACGAGCTCATGTTTTCCAGTAGTAATGCTAAAAACATTGTAGAAACATTTACACAAGCAATAAAGGAATCAAAAGAAGAATCAGCTAAAGTTCCTGTGAAAGCTACACAATTTTCTACAGGAATTCAGTTTGGCAGACAACAGACGTCTTTCCTACCAATACCAACAGATGAGGGGCCTTTATTTGCTTATAAGGCTCCAATAATGGTAACTGATGGACCAAAACCCCCAACAGACGATGATATTGTAAATAAAGGTTATATTAATCATATTAAGGGTGAATCGGAGCAAGATAGAGCAGGAGGCTTCCAATCTAACATAGCTTGTATGAGAGCTTTACAAGATGCATTATCTGGTTTGTATCACACAAAGAAAATTGTTAGTTAATACAAAAGTTTGCTATTATAATAGTTGTAAATAAGTAATTTAAGTATCTATTCCCAGTTGTATAAAAGAAAGAGTTGTAAAACTATGAAACGATATTCATTAAATAAATACATTAATTTATGTATTCTTTATATTATTCTAAAAAAAATTATTTTTCTATACAATTATCTATTAGAACGAATATATTCTATATTTTTCATTAATAATTAATTTTGTTATATGGTTGAAAATTTGATATGGTACTATGGTATAAAACAAAATACTCGGTATTGAGAAATGTGTTCAGTTACAATTCTAAACTAGCTGCGACATCTATAAACAAATAAAACATTTATATTGGAAAAGTGAACAGTGTGATTGTTGACTAACTTCACGGACTAGTTGCACCCATGGCTGAATTCATTGGTAGGTGTAACTCACGTTTAGTTGATTCTAAATTTATTTCCTTACGGTTTAGTGTTGAGCAATAATAGTTAAAGTTCTTTTTTTTTCTCATTTCGCGTATATGCATAGTGTTTAAAAAATGTCAAAGTTAAGTGATAAACCAAATTACGCACAGACATACAAACTTGTGATAGTTGGAGGAGGTGGTGTTGGAAAATCGGCTATAACCCTTCAATTTATTCAAGTAAGTTAGTTTTCAAGATTTTTTTCGAATTGTTGAATGAGTAACCGGAAATTAAATTATATTGGCTGCTGTAATTCAAGTAAATACGGATGTGTAATTACTTGTGGTGTAAGTACCGATTTTAATATGAATGACTTTATATGGAGAGATTATGTTAAATATCCTTGTAAAATCCCACATATCATTTAATAAACAAATGAACAGTTTATTTAATACATGGGTATCATCTGCGTTTGTTTACTATGATTATAGCTTTTTCAAAGCATTTTAAACATTTAAGATACCTATATGTATTAATTTGCTTCAATATATAAAAGTATTTTTAAATATTCTACACACTTATCTATTCTTTTATCACCTCATTTATATAACATTTCAATCTACGATATTACAGGGTGGTGTAAGGTGTGTATCCATAGATAAACAAACATATCACATTTCATATTTTGTTTAAAATTGAAGTTATTTTTAGCATACATAGGTATGTATTATATGCATATTATGTGGTCTTGTAGCTTGCGTACTTACAAGAGGTTGCGGTAGTGTATTTGAACCTCTTAAATAAATTAATTTTGAAGCGTACATCAATCAATACAATAACGGCTAATAGAATATTATCTTTACAACTTTAACTTTATAAAATACATAAACAAATAATTATTCTTACACAATACATTATAATTCACATTTAAAAGTGATTATTATGTTTCTAAATTAATTAGAGCGGTTCTTTAAACTGTCTATAAGGGTACACTGAGAAAAATATGTTATTCCTTCCATTTGGTATACAATACATGGACAACAAGAATTTTTTTCTATATAAAATTGGAAAAATCGATCAAAATCATTTTGATGAAAATCAATCTCACTTTAGATATCAATATAATTTTAATGTATGCACTTCACTTTTTCATGATTGAATGAAACGGAAAATGAACTATTTGAACTTAAATTATTATAATTTTCACTGAAAATGCTTTTAATTTAGTTTTAAATGTCATTATATGTAGTGTTAGTAATATTAAAAGAATGATTTATTTTATTAGAACAATATAACTCATATTTTTTTCATTTTATCCAGTCCAAATATGTTACCGCACGTTAATCATTAGTAAAACTCTATTAAGTTGCAAGGCTCCCTAGGATAATATGGTGAAATATGATACAGTGCGGTCTTATCGTTGATACGCCATCAATTCACAAAGAGTCGATCTACTGGAACTATACCTTTCGTTTATCCTAAAATATTAATTCGATGTAGGTATGCATATTGTGCAAAACATGTTAAACTTAATATCTGTTATTTTGTTGTTTGATTCTGTCATTCGCGAGCTAATGGAATTATCCCCAAAGGAAGTGCAGATCAATAAAAAAGTATTTCTAGAATACTGAAGAAAGTTGAAAGTTAGATAATGTGAAATATGGAGACCCAGAACTGTTCTGTAAATTCTGTTTTAACACTCATGTAGTGTGTTCACGGATTTAGTTCACGAGAGGGGAGAAAATTATTTTTGGTACTTACTATAAAAACATCTGATTTTCTACAGCGGTTGATTTTCTCATCTAAACAGTGTTAAACTACAAAAAATTAAAACAATATCAAGTTTTATTTTACCTGCTTCATTTTAAAGTCAATTTTCTGTGAATCCATATCAAATTTTCCAAATCAAAACGTTATTAAGTAACAATCAAATTGTCTTGCAACAATAATCGTTCATTTATAATCGATAATAAAAGTAAAAACAAAAAAAAACAACATTAAGCAAACCTCGGCGTAGCCGTTGCCATCAACTTCAAAACATTTCTTAACTCTAATTAGAAGTTCTTTGCGAAAATTTCGTAGCATATTCAAGGTGATTTTCGTGGATGTCAATAGTAGGCTTCTTTCACTTCAAGCCAAAAAATGTTATATTTGTACGTATTTGGAAAGAGCATAACGTTTTGGTCAAAAAATATCGAATACATAGCTATCTTAATAATCAAATGAGAAGCGTTTAAAGCTTAAGAAAATGGTTAATATTTATTTCGATGTCGATCATTGAAAATAATAATAAAATACAATGTTCACAGTACATAAACAATTATTTGATTATTGTGTTTATTGTTTTTGTACCGTGGACATTATATTTTGTTATTTATTATTTATTTGTTTAATAACGTTAACGTTCCATGACACCTGAGAACTGCATATGTACGTAGGTAGGTAAATATAATAATTTAAGAATTTACGAAAATACGATAAACAAAATGACCGACGTCAAAATAAGTGGCAAGTAAGTATGTCAAATAAATGAGCTAAGCACCCTTGCTCTAGGAAATTGACATATCTCAGCATTTTAGGTATGGAGGTTAATTAAATCGTTATAACTTATTCACCTTCCATTTTAGGAATAGGAACACCTATTACAGATTAAAATAGAATATTTTGTAGAATCGGAATATCTAATAAAATATGTACCTTTCCATTAAAAAAAATCTACTTTTCGAAGATTGAACTTATTTATAAGCAACTAAGTTTTTAAACATCCTGTATAATGTTACAGAAAAGATCTTCATATGCTGTGTAACTTCATAATATCAGCTGTGCGTGTGCAAAATTTCATTCATCTCTTTTACTCCTACATGATGTTATGTCATTATAAAGTAAGATCGGTATCTGTAACTCTTTTTCTTTAATTGCGAATAACTCAGAAGGAATGGTATTTAGGTATAGGGTATGATACATGAAATATGTGTAAAATTTATCATAGAAGCTGAATTTGTAATTTATTTATAGCATGCTATTTAAAAAATCCAAGTTGATGCCCACTTCCGGTTAACCGGAAGTGACATTTTCAAAAATAGTTACACATGATAGTTCATATTCAACCTAATCCAACTGCAAAATTTTGTTTCAAAATCCCGTTCCGTTTGTATAATACTTTTAATAGGCCATTCTCACCAATCACCCTGTATAAAGAGTACATTATTACATTACATAATACATATATGTAGATACATAATATAGCATTGGCCTAAATGCTGCATAAAACATCTGAGAGAAGGACATCTAAAAATCCGGACCAAACGGAGTTGCGAAAAGGTATAAATAAATAAATCTATATCTAATAAATTTGATTTTGTCATCGTGATCTTTTTACATAAAATATTCACTTAAATGTCAATACATATGTGATATTTTCATTATCATACATTTCCTTACTCTAGTATAATGTATAGATACTGTGTAATAATACATATACATTGTATATAATAATGTACAAATAACACTATATAGCAATGTACAGGTACTCCACAATAAGTTAAGATAAGCTATAGGATATTGATGCACATCAGTTTATCAGGAATTGATGGTCCATTTTATGAATATCGTGAGTTCTTCGGCATTGTTCATTGTCACCTCCGAGTCTTTTTCCAAATTTTCATTCAAAGTTTCACTTTCAGCCTCACAGTTTCCATTACTTTTATCTGTTTCTTTTTCAAAAATAATATCGATCGTATGACTTTTTAATTCCTTTTTTTATGGCTTTCACATTTCGATTTATCTTTCTACTCCTCTTAATGTATTTCCTCCTTTTAGTTGTTAATGTGTTTATTAAAATTCGAAGGAACCTATATTATCCCATAACGGGTTTTCTGAGCTAAACTTTTGTATTTAAATTTTCGAGAAAGCCTATTCCTAGATATTTGCCCGTTCATTCTGTATATGAAAATAACAGATGGGCCGGAGGGTAGAAATTATGTAAACCAAACAATTCAAGAAATATTTTATTTCGAAGACACAGTATAAAGTCAAATCATAAAATCTAAAAAAAATTAACAATTAACAATAAAGGTTAACTAACAAAAAAAAATTCTATTAACATTACAGGAAAATGTTGAAGATTATAATGCGATAAGACAATACTTCGAAAGGATCATCATTTTCTATAGCCACATCTATAATCATGTGTAATCACCCTATACTCGGTTTTTTAATACGAGAGACAAAACGCTTCAGCCCGCCTCACATTAGGTAAATTTAATAACTGAAAATTTTGTCGGTAAATTTAAATGAGAGATACGAAATGAAATACATATGTATGTGTAAGTATAGTATATGAATTTGCTACTGAAATATATATTTAGTAGTTAATTTCATTAATCGACTTGCCATTCGCTGTTGAGAGCAAAGTGATTAACAGCGCGGCATCATAAAAGGCGATATGATGCTGTCACAAAGCGACAGCAAGCAGACAAGCGATACAGCAACTAGCCCCACACATTAAAAAAAAAAGATTACATTTATAATAAAGAAATGGTAGTAGTTTATGCCTTTATGTTATGTTGATTAATATTTACGTAACGAAATACAATAATAGTATAGACAATATGCTTTTATGTTTATGGTATTTTATTTTACGATGCATTATTTATTACAATGAAGGAGCTCGCACACTGAGGCGCAGCGAAGCGAAGGGAAGCGCAGCTTCGCGCGAGCGAAGTCCGCACATTAAGGCGAAGCGAAGCGAAATAGACGTGAGACCTGATGCGCATGTGCATGATACCTTTAAAACAAAGTACCAACTGAATCTACTGGCTTCTCATAGCCTACTGGCGTCTTATCGGAAAACGACAGTATCCGATAAGTAACGAAAACCTAAAGATTTGGCGCTTCCCGTTTCTATGTACCGCACACTGACGCGAGGCGAAGAGAAGCGGCGCGAGATACTTCGACTGGTTGCTCTGAAAACTTTCCTCGCGACGGCTCTTCGCTTCGCTTCTCCGCGCGGCGCATCAGTGTGCGGGCACCGATTTGACAACGTGCGTTTTTCTCTGGCGTAATAAATTCGGTTCTCTTCTCTTCGCTTCGCCGCGCCTCAGTGTGCGAGCTCCCTGATACTATTCTCAGACAATTTTTGTAAAATATTGTTGAACCATTTCTCAAAAACATCTGCATCCATTTCTTCGTGGTAATCAGCTGTTTTTCTCTCCTCAAATACCAACAAGCTATCGTCAACAAAACCATTTTTCAAACCAATATGTAAAATAATTAAGTGTCTACCTTTACCAACAGGATTTTTTTAGACCCGTTGTTACACCATCTATAAATGCTTGTCTGCGTGTTGTAACATTAACATCTACCCACACTTTTGCTTTCGTGTGCCCTTCATTAAGCTCATATAAATAATATATGTATTGGACATTGTTCAGTTCTAGATTTTTTAATCGAAGATAAATATCTTCATCTGCATAAAACAATGTCTCCACGTTCAAGTAGCATTTGCGAATAAATAAGTAGTATATAAACATTTAAGTAATTTAATACCAAAATTTACTTAAAATTAAGCATTCTCTTTAATTTATATAAAGTATAACGACTCATTTGAGGTATATCTTCATCTTCCTTTGTCTTTAAAATCTTGTTTAGTGTAGAAAGTTCTCCATCATAAAAAAGCTATGTACTACTCGTCATATCAAGTATTTAACAGTATCGTCAAATGTAGATAGCACTGATTTTCTTCCTGGTCGTTTTGATGGTGGTGACGTTAGCTCTTTGGTTTTGTATCCATGACTTATTCGGTAAAAATTTGTTCTTGAAACACCTACTCTTATTATGGAATATAAATACACAGAACTTTATATACGCTTATTTAAGTATACTACCTAAAGTATTTGATATTTGCAGTGCTATCTGTGTCTTTTTTTTTTCTAGGACAACCACCAATAATTTTCTTATAATTGTTTAATATAGCTTGCTTTTCCTGCACCGACAAATCTCCACGTCGCAAGGTAGCACGACGCTTTTTTGGAGGAGATGTTGATAATCCACTTGCACTAGGCTTTGAGTCCATTATCACAAGCAAATAGTAAAAAAAAAAACCTAATTTTATTGCTTGAATATCGTAGTAACATTAAAAAAAATGGAAAATACTTTACAAAAATATTTACTCTATCAGCTGTGTTTGCAATATGGCGGCACTAAAATTGGCAAATTTGAGCAGTGTAAACATAACTGGAAACTGACCAATTATAAGCCTATATTTTGACGGGCGATTTTAACTTATTAAAAAACAAGGTACAGTAATCTATCAATCGATCAGATAAACGAATATATGCGTACAATATAATAATACAACCGTTGTAAAATAAAAGTATTTAATTATTAGTGATACGGGTTTTTCGGTCCTTTAATAATAAAATCTCTGTTGTCGATATTTCGTCACAATTCTGTGAATTACTTCAAACTAGACGTTAATCTAAATTCTTTTTAAGCGAAAAACCCGTATAAATTTTGTTTATTTAATTATTTGTATTAGCAAATCCGTAACTACATTAGAAACTCTTTCTAAGAAGTAAGAAGTAAATATCCATCTATTAGTATAATTAAGGATGGAGCGCAGTGCTCTAATTCTGTCAAAAAATATTTTTTTCTTAAAGTAGTAGGTATTTTATATATCACAAATTATAACTATTTTTTATATGTGTATACGACGACTAACACATATAATTATAAATATTACAGCGGACACTGTGATAATGCTATTTGTAGGTGTATTAAATTTACAGTGCATCCCAGATAGCACGCAAGCTTACAGCAAGCTGCATTTTGATTCGATTTTCACTTGTTTATCCAGCTTAAGGTGGTTAGTTTAAATCAAGCTTACTCTACGCTTGAAATTCTAGCATACTGTAATCGCTTACGCAGCAAGGATGAGTCAAGTATAATATAATCTTAAAGTTCGAGTCGGTAATGCGTAAAATGTTCGGCGCAAGTTTACCATGAACTTGCAAAGCAAGTATACTTTAATCTTATCACGTGTAAAGTAGGATACTTAATTCAAGTTGGATACAAGCTTGCAACTTTCGGCGACAGCTGGAAGTAAACTGTCACCGTTGTCGTGGCAACTTTGACTCCAGCTTAATTCAAACTTTTTTGCTATCGGGGATGCTATTGTGGAAGATATTACTACTACCTAATGTCATTATACTTATGTCTAAAATATTTTACAGCATACAGCCGCTAGCACTTTACAGTTGACCAAGTTGTTTGTCTGTTTATATTCCGCTACCTGATTTAGTCCCGAGGAAATTTTATGGCTTTTCGATTCAATTTATATGTCTCCTATAGTACATATTAAATCTGTAATAATACTTTATGGATTAAGAAATCTATTGTACAATAAATCTGTAGAAAATACGTTTATCGTATACTAAATGGACTATCGATAACATTAATTTGAAGCCTTCTCAAATTTATAACTTTATTATTATACCAGTACGTATAAGCAATACATTCAAGAATAATTATACGAAATAGCTGCGGTGACGTTTGAAGCTTCTAGTACCTTATAATTATTATACGAAATAGCTACCGTAACGTTTGAAGCTTGTAGTACCTTACAGAGTGCAGTGATTGAGTCTGTTTGACACGTTTATCAATTTTAGCAGTACTTTTGAACTTTGTTTGCCAATCGTTACCTCTTGTTCTTTTTATTAGATTTTAAGCTGAGAGCACGCATATGGAAACAGCACAACATAGATTTAGATTAAAGTACATTCAAAGATCGATTCGAATAAGATAGCTGGGAGAATCACGGTTACTTCTACGAAGTTTAATATCGTAGCAGGGAGATCAAATAAATAAATCTACGTATGCTACCAAACACACTGCTTCTTGCTTTAATCTCTTTTCAAATCAAATTCATAGTAATGTTACTTTTCGAGCCAACTGTAGAAGGCTGTATCGACATATTGGGATCAGTTCATGGAGGAGGAAAATATGAATCATACTGCACTACTGGACATAATTCATAAACTCTGTATAATCTGAACGTGCATACCTTGGCCTATATAACGCATTTTGCAAAAAAAAAATGATAGCGTAAACTAAAATATCGACTGAATTGAATAAAGACTTTTCTATAAATAAATATGTAAACGTTTAGTCATTAGCAAAAGTAATAACAGCGAATGGTAACACTGTTCCTAATTACGTATGTCCAACCAGCTATATCAGATACGTTTAATAATAATCCATATAAACTACATTACGTCCTATATAAAATTAGATTTCATAACAATATATTTGTAATATTAATAATTTTTTTGTAGTAGTAGTTTATCTGTGGTGCTTAGTTGCAGTGACTCCCTAAGCTGTATTACTTGTCTGTTAATAATACTAATGCGTTAATTACTTTGTAATAACGCGTACTAATTTCTGTTTAAGTTTAGCATGTGGTCGGAAATATGTTCCAATGTCTTGAACAAATTTCAATTTTCATGTACACATGCGTGTAATATTTCTGTTGGTGGCTCACTGTTTGTTTATAGAAAAGTCCAATATGATCTAATTATTTTGTAACAACTGTAACGCTAGCTATAATTGAGACAACTGAGAAATAAATTTCATTGGCTGTAAAACCTTAATTACACAAAAGCATTCTTCTACTGATTGAACGGGTAATTTTTTATTATCAAAACATTAATCATCGTATAAAAAGCCACAGGCATACGTCAGTGGTATGGAACAGAATTTCAAGAGAAACAATCACTTATTTATTTACGGTAACATATAGACTGTAGAACTAATTAAAGATGGTAAATTATAAGTGCTCTATGCAATAGTTTGTAAAATTGTGCTCTCAAATTATTATTAACGATTTTTACTAGTCGGAAATGAGGTGCTAATTGATGCAATTTGTTTTAGGTTATTACATAACTTATTCGCTGCACGAAACCCAAGAATTTCTTGAAAAATCATAAACTGTCATATTAACATTTTATATATACGAGGGACAAGTTACAATTATTGAGAATAGAAAGATTGATGCAAGTTTTTAGAATTTTTATTTTAAATATGTTCAAAGTAATTGCCATTTACAATCATGTACTTAACCATTATCTGCTTCCATAGTTTAAAAGCGTTCAACCAGCTGTTTGAAAAAAAAAACACTTTACGCCGATATCAATCTCTTCTTCTGACTGGAACCTTTTCCCTCTCAAATGTTTTTGAGCTCAAAAAATAGCCAGGAGTCACACATCGCTAAAGCCGGTAATCCGGAGTAAGGAGGATGTTATAATTTTGATTTTGTTTTCCACTAAATACTGAACAGGTGTCTGTGCTGTATGGGATGACGCGTTATTATCTTGTAACATGATTTCATTTCTTGGCACTTTACTGAACACAGTAGGCAAACAATTTTCAACATACTATTTAGCGGTAACTGTCTTCTGATCTTCTAATTTAATGGCGGCCACCAAACCCGTACGTCTACTGCGTATATGTATAACTTTTTTCATTGCTCGTTCTTTTTTCACCATCGTAGGGGTTTTCCCATCTTCATGTATCCAGATTCGCCTTTCGTGGCGAGTGGGAACATCAAAAAACGGTATGTACGTTTTATCGCCTCCAGCATTCAACATATCTAAAGTTTGTTGTCAAATTCTAACACGTTCTTCTTTTTGTAAATCTGTTAAATGATGGGGTACAAACCGAGTTACAACCTTTTTCAAATGTGAATGTTCGTGCAATATTGATCTCACTTGCGACGATCCAATCTTGAGATTGGCCTCTATCATTGCATAGGTAATACGGTTGTCCTCTTCCACCATCTTCTTCACCGCAGCAATGTTTTCGGGGTTAACAGCAATTAAAGGAGGGGCAGCTCCTTTACTGTGTACCACCGACTTGTAACCTCGTTAAAATTCTTTATACCATCTGTACTGATTTTTAACTTTCCTCACACTTATACGCGCTCAAGCCTTTCTTGAAATCATAGTAAATCATTATCCGAAAGCTCTCTCGTGATAATTCAATTTTTTTCGATAATAGAAGCTTATCAGACACTATTCAACCGAATTGCACAAACTAAACTGCAATTGACAGATAAAATAATGTACTATTTAATAAACAACAATTTGTTTTGCCCCTCGTAATTGCTAAAAATGTCACCCAACATCATGTGTATCAAATGGTGCTCTTTGTGTTTACTAAAATCGGTTACAAGAGGGTCGCAGCATAAAAAGTCTGGTTTTAAGCAAAAAAAGGCTTTATTTTCTTTATTATGCATTTACTGTTATTAGTAATACATTACATATACGTAATTTAAAAAGAAGTTATTATATAGTCTCTTGATTACCGTGATATCTCTTTATAAATTTAATTAGCATTCCAAATTGAAATCAGAAGAAATGTTCAGAACTTTAGAGAGAAACAAGTTGCTATTGAAAGTACGAGTAAAACTAGTATTGAACACAACCAACGACATTGTATACGTTTAAAATTGAGCAGATAATATTATTAATACTTAGTTTTGTTATAGAGTTATTTTGCTGCCGACTACGATCCTACCATAGAAGATTCATACACAAAACAATGTGTTATAGACGATATACCCGCCAAACTAGATAGTAAGTAGAGAATATTTAATGCAGTAAGTATACCTTCCTATTCCATATCATTTCATTTCATATATCATGCGATATATCATTGACGGTTGACGTATCATTTCATATCATCTACTATCACTCTATGTTGAAAACATTTTTTTCTATCTGATAGATTTGTATAATTGTCTTGATCAAATACTTTGTACTCGGTACAAGAACATTGTGCAAATTAGTATTTGATCTTGTTTTCCGTATATATGTATGTACATATGTATATGAATTGACAAGAGCTTTCGACATGTCGCAAGAAATTAATAACATAATAACCAAATAAAGGGTTTCAAATGAAGGAAAAGAGGAAACAATTTTAATTTATGATATTTATACGGTACAAAAAAATAATTGGAGATTATTGTGTACAAATACTAAATGTTTGGTTTTTTTGTATAAATTTATGATTCCTGAAAATGGTCGCTTATAGTAAATTTTACTTGCAGGAGTTAATGGATTAGCCTACATTAGCGTCATTTGTGGATATTAAAAAAAATTGGTTTCCACCGTGAAAACAGATTGTGTTCATTATTTAATAATATTTACGACAAATAACTAAGTATCTAAGTCCTTGCAGTACTATTTCTGAGTATCATTTACGATTTTAATTGTTAAAGGATTTTGACTTATAACTAGGGTCGGAAAAGAAGGGCAAGTTTTAGTGCAGTGCGGAGAATAAGGTGGATGGGCCGAGCAGCCGTATCCAGGCGACCGTTTAGTAACGTTTACGACTCCCATCATTTATGTTTGTGAGTGAGCATAGGCGATACGGACTCATGAATGTACATATAATAATGATAAAAATATATTATATAACGTGCTGAAATACTTACTGTTTTAAGAAGCTTTCATGAAATCACAAATTGGGTGGCATTTATTAAATATTTGAATCATTAAATAACCACACTGGTTTCAGTCAAATAAGTACGGTGTGCGGAATAAATATTTTTTAATAATGAAAACGACCGTTCCACATCGAGTGTTTATACGGGGTCATTCACGGAACTGGTTCGTTAGAACTTTTTGATGTTCTTGAAATTCAATATTTCTGAAATCTTGTAATTATAACTGATATTATCTGGACTCGTCAGCAAAATTATTGGCGCCATTGTACCACATCTGGTTTACCGGAAGTTGACGTCAACTTTCTTAATTTAAATAGCATGGTATATTTTTTGTGAGTTTTTTGTATCGGGCATACAATTCTGCATCAAAACTTACTAAGATACCCTATGTCAAAAATCAGTCGTTTTTGAGTTATTCAATTTTTTTTTCAAATATAGGGCCAATTGCAACGTTATGTTCAAAATTCTGTATTTCTGAAAGCATTGCAACTAAAGACTCCATATATGGCAAGTTATTAGTCGAAATAGCATATATCAAATTTACGTCCAAAAATTTGTCATAATTTATATAGGGTCGTCCAAAATTAACGTTCATTTCAACCAAGTTCACATCGATGAAAGTCACTGTTTGTAAATGGAACACCCTATATATGTAGTATTGCATTTTTGAATACACTTAATAAGCCTCTATAATTCCTTATTAGACATATTAGCTTGTATTTTTTACGATTTCCGAGTTATAAGTACTTTTCTGGTGAAAGTCCGAAAAATATGCATTTAAAATCTTAGTAATCCTTGAATGTCAAAATAATTGATACTGCATTAGTACTATAAATACACATAAGTAGATTATATCTATCAAGCAAAATAACAAATGAAATACATTACAGAAAAAAACGACATTTTAGATTTATTTTCCATTCATGGAGAATGCAATAGGATTATGCATAGTACATGTATAGTATTTGACGACAGATATCCAAATTTTTGTAAAGTAATCTAAAACAATATCCTTAAAAAACTCAAAAAAGAAAATTAAACAAAATAGCGTTGCAAAAGACAAAATTCAATATGATCAGATTACGATGATATATAAAACACACTTAACTTATACCTTTTCAAAGCTTTTTTATTTAAGATTCTTTTTTGGCTTCTTGTACGAAAACGACTGATTTTTGACATAGAGAATCTTAGGAAGTTTTGATGCAGAATTGTATGCCCGATACAAAAAACTCATAAAAAATATACCGTGCTATTTAAATTAAGAAAGTTGACGTCAACTTCCGGTAAACCGAAGTGGTACAATGGCGCAAGTAATTTTGCTGATGAGTCCAGATGATATCAGTTATAATTACAGGTTTTCAGAAATGTTGAATTTCAAGAATATCAAAAAGTTCTAACGAACCAGTTCCGTGAATAACCCTGTATATTTGCAAAAATTTAAAGTAAACCTTGTGCCAGCTTAATGGATATTTGACGCACCTTCACAAATTTATCGTAGTATGAAAAAATCTGAATCCTTGTTAATAACACTTTGCTTTGATACGGACGCTCGAGTTTCCGTGCCATACACTTCACCTTTTTACGTTGCTCATCGCACTGCATTGAAAATTGCCCCTCTTTGTCGAGTCTACTTATAACAGTTACAAAAAAAAAACGTGTTTGGTTTTTATTTGTTTTTGATCCTAGTACAGTTCTAAAATAATGTAATTTAGACGTGATGAATGATAGTATAAAAAAATATTCTAAATTAGCAGAGGATTTATAATAAGCATCACTATACAGGGTGTTTCATTAAAGAAGAGAGAAGTGATAAGTACGACCTTTTAAGAGTTGACGACGTCACTCGCCTATTGCAATTACTAGAAGTTATTCAGATCTTTGGTATTAAGCCAACGACGTTCTAGACTTATCACTACAGAAATATGTAATTTTGACGTCACTATCTAGCTGGCTAAAAATGTATCAAGACAATTCATACATGTGCGCATACAATGCTTTTGCAAACTAAAGTGTCTATATCTTTGTAGCTACTTTAAATGTATAGAGGTTCTGTAGATGCCCTTTACCTCTGTAATTAAAGTTTTGCGCATCTCAATAAATTAAGTATTATTTTTTGCAGTATTAGATACAGCAGGTCAAGAAGAATTCAGTGCCATGAGAGAACAATACATGCGATCTGGTGAAGGATTTCTTTTAGTATTCTCCGTAACGGAAAAATCTAGTTTTGAAGAGGTGTTCAAGTTTCATAAGCAAATTCTTCGAGTTAAAGATCGAGACGAATTTCCAATGCTAATGGTTGGAAATAAGGTAAGATGTAAAAAAGGTTGATACACTTTATATATTTCTATTGATATCAATTAATATCTCAGGTTGATCTGGAAAATCAAAGAGTTGTTTGGCAAGAAGAAGCACAACAGTTAGCGCGACAGTTGAAGATACCATACATAGAATGCAGTGCAAAAATGAGGATGAACGTAGATAATGCCTTTTACGAATTGGTTAGAGTCGTTCGGAAGTTTCAACAACTTGAAAGACCACCTTTGAAGCCCAATTATAAGGACAAGAGTAAAAAGAAATGCTGCCTTTTGTAACTCAAATCAGTTGTCTAGCCTTAAAACGATGAACACAAATGGGAGAGATGAGAATGCGCAAGTAAATAGTAAATTTACCACGAGGACGTATCAGTTTTATCATTTTATTGTTTTCGACATTGCCATTTCACATTACGAAGGTGTACCGTTTTTTTTTGTACGCCTATGCACTTTTCAATTCGATATTATCCTCTCCCCTTCGCTAATCTCTCACGTTATCTTTAAGCAGATCAAAATAAGGAAAACATATTGATTGATTTTGCGATAGAATAGAAATTAACGTCGATTTCTATTAAAACGCGCGAGAGTTTTAATAATGACTATACGTCTATTATTTTTAAATTGGTAACTTAAATGTAGGTATTTTTATTTATCATCCAATTTAATCCATCTATAAACAATGCGAAAAGCGACAGATTTTCCTTTAATTGTATTATGTCGTAACCCTCTCTAAATTGTAATTATAACATATCAGTAACCTCTTCTATTGACACAATATTAAATAACATTTTAAAATAATTTTTGTGTAGGTACAACAAAATTACACTTTCTCATTTTAGTAGTCCGTTAACTGATTTATTGACATTTTAAGCAAACAATTATAGAAATATTATCAGCTACTGACCAGGATGTATAGTTTACTTTATCATAAAAAAAGTATTTAGTCCTAAAAATTAACGATAAACCTGTACAATTCTAAAAAAGTAATAGTGAGAAATCATCGCTAAGATTCATTCGAAAAACTATAAAATTGCAATAAGAGGCACAAGATACTTTGTGAATGTGAAGTAGTTAATTGGATATTTTACTACACGTGTACGTATAAAAAGAAGCTAGTCGATCTTATGATTCTATGGCTGTCTTGATCTTCTGTTCATATATTCAGTTTTAATAATAGACATACTCGAATATCATCTTTCAGTTAAAAAAAAACAAACATGGTCGAAGGAAAACTAAGACAAATTCATCAAATATTTAGCGGTCATTTGTTTTTTAACTTAGAGATAATAAAATAAGGAGCTATCTATTATACTCAAATAATTGGTAACGAATTATTACTGGTGACTTTATCGTGATTCACAGTTATTTGAACCAATGATATTATGGTTGTTTACGTAATACCCATCCTTCAATAAGAACGGCTATGTTAAATATCAACGTAATTTAAAATGTTATATAGGTGAGAAAGGGATATGTAAACAATATTCAACGAGATATATTCATTGTAATTTTATTAAGATTATTAATTCGTTACTTACCCAAGCGCCCTTCGTTTTTATGCAAATCTTAATTTTACTGTCTTTAATGATCATTACTAGCCAACATAATAGATATAAGCAAATAAGTAAAAGTACAGTAAGAATACCTACGTAAATAACAAAAAAAATGCATAGTGATATAAATCATCACCTTAAAGTATGTCTTATATATTATAACTTATAAAAATATATAAGTTAAAATTTGTACATATACATAGAATACATGCGTGTTGTATAGGATGCATTTGCTATAAGTGCCATAAATGATATAATTTTGTTCTGAATATCAATAATAATCGTTTCTTATAAATGCTTATACGCTACTTAAATAAAACTCCTAGGTTAAATTTTCACAAATTCAAATTTTACAGAAAATCATTTCATTTCAAGGTGTATACAGAATTGATGGTATCGTTAACCTCCTTGTACATACGTGAAAATAATTAGTAGTCTTATTTTGAGAACAATATTAAAATTAAAATAAAATGCGATGTTCACATATTTTAAGGAGAGTTGTAGCTTGTCATTATTTAATTATTTATTATTTAAATCTAGTGACGATACAAGGTAGCAGCGACAGCAACGACATTATAACGTTTCTATTTAGTCATCGATTATGTGATTGTAACCTTTAGATATGACATCTAAATGACGGAGGATCACAGACTTATTTCACAGACCAGTTTCGTTAATATTAGACTTACTTGGCGTTACTTCAACGTACATGATATGTATATTCACGTCATTTTAATAAGCTACGTCATGAATTAAAGAATACAGAATAGTTGATATAAATCCATTTCGAATCTCATAAACAGACATACCAGAAACAATGTATATGTAATATTAATTTTACTACATAGTACGTAATCAATCGAAAATATTATATCAATCGTTCTGTACTGTTTTATTGATTACTTTAATTGATGCAAGCAATGTCAGCACAGAGCTGTTGCTGTTATGTATAACCTGACTATTACAATGAGTTACAAGCGCTTTAATATGTGGCGTTGTTTATGACCGCTAAGAAGCAAAATACAGTGAAATCAGTTTAAGACGAACCTGACGGGACCGAAATATTTGTTCGTGTTAAAGGATATTACGAAGAGTATATAGGTATATATGTATGTATATGTACATATAGGTACTCAACAACATTACGTTTAGTACATTTTATTTACATAGATATGTATACATGCCATTAACAAAAGTCAATAAAACAAAAATATTAACAACAATTTAAAGAAATTCAGCACAAAATTTGCAATTAAAAAAAAACAAATAAAACGTTTATAACTTTCTTGAAAAATAATCTGATATATTTTTTGTATTTTCCTTAGATAAACAATATTGTCTCATTCTCTTTGATTTCAAACACCTTTTTATTCTCGCCGACGCGGCTGCTGTTTTCAGTATATTGTTCATTCCGAGAAGCGATATCTTTTCGTGTTAAGCGATTTTTGTTCGTGTTAAGAGAAACAAAATGTATGCAAATACATAGTACGTTTTCGGGACCGCTTTATTGTTTCGTGTTAACCGATATTTCTTCTTAAGTGGGTTCGTGTTAAACGGATTTCACTGTAATTATAGGTTGCATTAACCCTAAACGGAGCAATTTTTTAAATTTGGTAAAAAAAAATTCTATTGGTATATTTGGTCGTACTAATAACGGTAAAATTAGAAAAAAAAAATATTTTGATTAATTTTTGAAAAAACTACGTTTTTCATAATGTATCATATATGATACATTGCGCCGTTGAAGAATAAAAAAATCAAAAAGTTTACGCTTTTGGTTTATTAATGACTGTATATTTTTTTACATGTGAAAATCCTTAAAGCAATTATTATCTTTGTTAAAGCACAAAGACACGCCGCACTTGCTGCATTTAACGTATGTTAGTTTTTTACAATTTGGTTTCTTGCACCTTATTCTATTTGTAGTATGTTCTGGCCAATGACCTATTCCATCAATGCGTACGTCTTTGGGTGGCACGTAGGTTGTAGGACCTTTTTTCTTCTTTAATTGTATTTGCGTCTCGATGTCATTAGATGGTCTTCCACGTTTTACAGTATTTTGGTTTCCTGTTCTACACAGACAATCAGCTAATTCAATTCTATACTCTGCTAGCGCAAGATACTTTTCTTTTCGTTGTACCATTACTTTGCGATAAAGGATCCAGCTGTTAACCACAGTTAAATCAATTAAATGGTAGAAAATCCTCATATACCATTTCTTCGTCCGTATTTGAATTTTATAACGCCCAATTAAACTGTCTAAAAAGTCGACGCCACCCATATGGCGATTATACTCTTTTATTAAGTTTGGGCAGTCAATTTTAATTACTTTCTTTTGCTTCTTATCGTATCGGCTAACCTCCTGTACAGGTAATTTACCTGTAAAACTTGATATGAGTGTAACTAATTTATTATCTTTCCAGATAACAGTTGAGATATCAATTCCATTCACATTTCCTACATATTCGTAAGACGTTCCTCTAGGCTCTTTTTTCATTCTTTGCTCAGTAGGCAATTGGCAGTTTGGGATACGGTTTCTTTTAATAGTTCCCAAAGAGTAAACACCTTTGGATGTCAAGTAATGGACAAGTCCAACTGATGAATAGTAATTATCGAAATATAGTCTAAAGGATTGGTTACAGGGAACATTCCTGGTTATTCGAACAACGATATTCGAGCTGCAACCCAGGTCAGGTTCATTATCTAATCTGTTTTTGTTTTCCATTCCGGTATAAATTTCAAACTTATATGCGTATCCACTAACACCGCTTAAAACAAACAATTTGAAGCCCCATTTGTGAGGCTTCATTGGTAGGTATTGTTTCAAATAATGACGAGCTTTAGTACTGCACAACTGTTCGTCCACACATAGGTATTGTTCATAAGGAACTGTTTCAAAAGCTGCATTTAGAAAGTCTACCACCGGTCTTATATTATGCAGTCTATCTACATTGAGGTCATCTTTTGGTCCTAGTGTTGTATTATCGTTGAAGTGTAAATATCGTTTTATTGCTTGAAATTTCTTTTGACTCATGCTATCCTTTATTTGTTGTAGGCCAACTTTTTGAGACCAATAGGTTTTTATACCTGGTAAATGCACTACTGACGTATAGATTAATATACCAACATACTTTTTTAAATCTTCTATGCTAAGATTGACTGGTCTTGATGGTTCAGTTTGTATATTGTACAGATTAGATTGTTCTTTAATCATGTCGAAAAGTTGGTTGTTAAAGAAGTATGAAAAAAATTGATAAGGAGTCTCAAGTTCGGTAATTGTGTGTGGCAGGGCCGTATTACCTTTAAATTCTAGTACATCGTCGTTTAGTAATAAATTCTTTTTTTCCATGTAGTACTTTTGTAATTTATAGATTCATATCTCTCATTATTATTTTCCAATTCATCCACAATTTCTTCCAATTCCTCTGTAACTGTACGATCGCCTTCAGAATTTATTTCTACTCCATCCTCTTCAAAAACAATTGGCATCGTATTTAAATCAAAATAACTTTCATCGTCGTCCTCATCGGCGGATTGTTCAAATTCATCGTCGCTACCAATCCAATTTTCAGCAATTTCTTGCAATTGTTTTTCCGATAAAGCGGCTTTGATATTTTGTGTAGACATCTAAAAATTTATGTCCAAAATGCGCTATGTATCAGAAATGAAACATTCCTATTTATTACTTACACTGTGAGTATTTTCCAAATTTTTGGTTTTGTTTCAAATAAAGTATGAATATAACAGTAACTGCTACTAAACGAATTTTTTCTTTCGCCGTAATTCCACTAAAAACATAAGAAAAACACCCTCAAAATATCACACTTTTTCACGTATCTGTCATATCGTAACGGTTGCATTTAAACTGAGTAATAAGATATATTGATGTAAGATGGCGTTTACACTCAATGGTATATGCATAGACGGTTTGTATCAGAATAGATACTATGCGCCTCTGACTCAAATAACTTGTTCTGTATACTTTGGTAGACAATTATTCATTACGTATCAGATATGATATATTGCGCCGCTTAGGGTTAACAAACAATACAACTGTTTGATGTTGTACAATTATTGATTATTGTATATTTTGTATAGTGTTTACATCTTTATAAAAAATATATTTCCTGCCAAAGTCACATAACCCGCAGAGATTTATTGATTAATAATAAGAAAATTATATTTAGAAAATCATCTTTAAATTTACAAGACCATTTATTTAGTTCTAGTTGAACTGAAGTTTGTGCATAAGAAAGTCAAAATTGTATAATGATCACTGCAGGGCAATACTCATATACTGTTTCCACCACGTTCTAACTTTTTATAATGATCAATTATAATTGTATCAAAATTTATTTTTTGGAATATACCTAATTTAACATACGTGAAAACACACAGTCCACTTAATTAATTGAGATTAAAAATGAAATTTGTAGTTAAGCTTCAATTATTTCATAATAACAAACAATACAACTGTTTGATGTTGTACAATTATTAATTATTGTATATTACGCATATTACCTACATGTGGCAAGTGTGTGTTAGTGAACGATGATTTTCCTTATTAAAATAGAAAAAATTGATATTTTCAAGAAAAATACCATGGATCAACAAAAACAACTTTTTATCCAAACAACATTTTGTTAAATGCCACTTATTAGTGTACTAAATCCATTTGTTTATTTAATTCTTTAATAGGCTGTCATTCGAGAGTGATCAGATTCCTTTGACTAAATGGATTGCAGAATTAGTAAAATGATGGAAAAATTATTTATTTAGAAAAACCAGTATCCACAAAGTTCACGTTCGGACTTTGCATTGGTTATTTTTAATTAGAGAAACTACTTTTTTGTCTTCACATTACTTCAGATAATCTAGGTGCATGATTGCTATATTTTTCATGTTATTATCACATTAAAACAGAGGAGTGCTGTTAACAATATCATATCCCAATAGGCTTGCGTGATTTTACAATATTTCTTTCCGAAGATTTTACATAAATCGCGCACACATCCTAATCATCATATATGTAGTCTACTAGTCTATTTCACTTTTATAATGTACGCTCGTATCTAAGACCCGTTTTTCAACTCGTCTGAGCATAAACACATATTCATAATCCATAAGTTTCAAATTTGGGCTCGTCTCTTAAATTTTCAATAGCGCAATTTCTGTAGATACTATCACGCCCGTATTTACACAGTTTTTGTACAGCAATAGCAAGACGACCTCTTTAAGTCGTTCCGAGTGATTTCATAGAGGGTGTGTAATGTGGTGGTGAAATAAAAGGACAGCGTATGTAAAATGGAAAGATGTAATTTTATTAGGCTTAATTCAAAATCTATTCTGCGCAAAGGATATTTTTAAAGAATTCCTTGCTCTACTGCACTTTAAAATTAGTGCAATATAAAGAGTAGGGGCAGGTATCGCTACGGTAGCCAGACTAGGCGGACGATTCAGTCTCGTTCTTCTATTACATATGGAAGTGTTGAGTATGAACCAACAATTTTTCAAAAAGGGAGACAAAAAACGAGCACAGTCGCTGTGTTACAAATAAATCATCTTTATTTAACGTCTTGTTTCTATTTCTATTATAATGAAATAATTCGGGATGTTTTTTTTATAATTCACTTTCATTAATCTAATAAAAAGTTTCGTGGTACATTACACATAGCTGATATTTGCGTATGAATTAAACAAATACATCCTGTATATAATTTTGTAATTTAAATTATTCGGGGGAAGTATGACTTACTAACTTAAGAAATTACTTGACTGGTAACAATGCAAACACCAACAAGTATCTTTCCTGGCATATTGACTGTTCAATGAGCATAATAAGAGATTGATTTAATGGATTGGATAGATGAAATACTGCGTTATAAAATGTTAAACTTTCAACGGTAAGAAAAATACCTGGGAGTTTTATCTTAAATAGGTTATAATACTATATATGTCCTAATTTATAGCACTTATTACAGATACATTAATACAGTTGATTCAGATTGAATTTGAGCTGTTTCAAAATTTGTTTTAAATTGACGTGGAATATTTTTCGTTATACTAGAAGTACGTATGGCTGATGTGACTAATCTGGTGCATATGTAGATTGTATATTATTGTTTTAATAATCTTTATATAAATTTTCTTTTTGTTAAACAATAGCTGTGATTATGTTTCTATTTATGTATGTTGAAGTAAATGGAAAAGTTCAAACGCTCATATGCAAACTATACTGTACCTATAAAGAAAGTGAGAATGAGTCTGTGATGTATTTACCAATTGTTGTTTTTATATTACTTTAATCTGAATCAGCCGATACGTACAAACATCGCACATTTAGAAAAAGGACTAAAAGACACCAAATTTTATCTTTATCTATACGTTTTTGTTCTGACAACCAAAAATTACGTACGTCAAGAATATTTTATATTTATTTTATACTTATAGCTATTAATATTGAAACAAAAAAAAACCAGTAAACTTCAATTTTTCTTTCTAGATATATGCCTTTTAATTAAAAAAAATATTATTTGTAAATAAGCGATATCAAAAATATTAAAAGAGTGAATGAATAAACACCAATATTTTATTTTTATAAAGATTATATTTTTCTATGCTTCTTTAAATTTTAAATGTTACACAGGGATTTGAACTATCTAATTGTACTTTTTTAAATATATACACACGTATAGCTATTAAACAATCAAATGAATTGATTGTAAGAAATTTCGATCTCAATCCATTTAAGTTGTAACCTTTTCTTGAATTTGTATATTCTTGTATGTACAAATATTTTGGGGTACCAGTTTAATCCCATGTATTAATAATGTAAAATTATATGAAATATATTAACATGATATAACGATAGGTAAGTCTTATTGGTAGCTCATCGGGTTAACGTGAAGAACAGATTTGCCTTTTAACACCTACACAACAAAAGAAATTAATAGTAAACTTTCGATTCAAGTTAATCAATGAGCTACCTATATGAACTTTTCTGTAATATAGTGGTAATAATGCTATAAATAATATACAAGATATATCAAAAATACCCGTACCCTTTGTATTTGTACTGTTTTAGAGCCCATTCATAGGGATGTTCATGTACAAAATAAATGTGTTTTAAATATATTCAGCTTTTCAAGTGTTATCAATACATAAATATTCAATAAAATATATTCGGTGCTAAATTTTAAATATTTGTAAAAGTTCTGTATTTAATTTTTATACGATTTTTTAATTCCATAATTTAATATATTTTTTAAATTTTATTTTTCACGTTTTAATTGATCATACACATAAATCATTCTATTAAATTTATATCAATTATGTACTGCATTGAACTCTACTCATACTTCTTTGTTTTATGTGAATGATTTATTTTTGTTTTGACATCAATAGTTAAAATTTTATAAAATCACGTTCTAACATATTGGAAAGTCGAAATGGAGTACTATATTATTTATATACTACATCGTATTTTATTAATTGTATTAAAATATTTGCAAAACTAATTAAATTTTAACGTAATAGTTTGTATTTTTATTTTCCCTAACTTTAAAGTATACCGTGGATTCCTTGATAATTCATCTGAATATGTAAAAATAGGACTTGTTTTAGATATTTTGTTAATGCTATCTCCATATTACTCATTTAATCTAAAATTTAGAAGTAAGAAATAGTATCCTATATGCTCAGAAACTAGTTCTATTTTTGCATATCGAGATAGCATTAATTCAAGCACAAAATTGTCTCAACTATTATTGTTATTGGAAATCCTAATAAACAAGAAAATAACGCACTGAACACAAGTCCAAGTGATGAGCAATAAGAAAACATCTGGCCGCTCGACCGGAAATTCATACAGTCTAAAGGCTCTTATTTAGCCGCAATTTAGTCCGCCGATCTGCCGCCTGTAAGACAATTCCTCCTATTTCAATCGGACATACGAAAGAACCGCAATATTTTCTTCTAAACATTCCTGCCTATGAAATATGTAAACAGCAGATGAAGAAATTGTTGCAAGTATGTATGTATACATATATAAAAGGAATATTGTTTTTTGTACGTATGTTTTATTTAGGTACTATTAATTTATTGTAAAAATTAATAGTACCTAATAGCCTCAACAAGCCGAACCTAATAGCATCTTATTTTCGAAAAAACTATTTCTTTATTGGAGTTGTTCTCTAAACAGTTCTAGAGTTCTTTTAACATTTTAAAAAGTTCCACTGAAGCAGTGGCGGCTCTTTAATGAGAGCAAGTGAGCAATTGCACCCCCTGCAATTTTGAAACAAAACAATCCAAGCGGCGCCTAACTGTGAAAGTATTTATTTATTACGTATTCATAGTTATTGAACAGGAACATGGCAGTGAGCGGCGCGCGTAACAACCTACATGATGGATAAAATGATATCAGAACGTGCTTGTACGACCTATGAATTGTGTAACTGCTGCTTCTGATGCCGGCCGGTTTTAAAATAGGTTTAAGGTCACGTTTGCTTTGTAGCGCCCCCCTTGTTTAACATGAAAATAATGAAATAAAATTTTACTGTCGCCATGTAAATACATAACTAATAACAATAAAAACCCTAATTAATAACAATGACAAGGAAACTATGCTACAACAATTGTTGAAAGTGTCCTCCACCAACCCTTATACAGGCGTCCGCTCTTTTTCTCATTGATGCTCACACTCTCTCAAATAATCCTGGAGTATTTCTTATCGTTTCAAATACATCGATTATTCGATTTCGTACGTTATCAGCAGTATTCACAGGTGTTGTATACACTAGAGATTTGAGTTGTCCCCACTGGAAAAAATCTATACTACTTAAGTTAAGGGACCTAGGGGGACAAGGCTGAGGTCCACCTCGTCCTATCCACCTATTCTCATATACTTCATTTAAATACTCCCGAGCCAAAATAGAAAAATGTGATAGGGCGCCATCGTGCATATACCACATTTGATTTCTAAGTAAAGAGGGCAAGTAATAAAGTCAATTCATTCTGCAAAAACAGCCTGTATGACTGCCCAGTAAGTCGATTAGGCAAAAAACAAGGACCAATCAAATTATCTCCAATTACATCACATTTAATGAGAACTGTTATTGAAAATGCGTTTGTACAATTTCATGTGGATTTTCATCTGCCCACGTGTGGTTGTTGTAGAAATTCATAATTGAAGTCCTTGAAAAATTCGCTTCATCAGTAAAAAGGATTTTACAATTAAAAATGCAGTCTGTTGCTAGCTAAGGGTAGGTAAGGGTATAGCAGGGAAACACGTAGAATACGCCAAACAACTTGATGACTAATATTTAAATGTTCACCGATTTTTCTGGTGCTAGTGTGAGGATGTCTATTCCATTCAAAACAGCCTCTTCGATCTGTGGTGTTCTAACAATACGTGGTTTACCTGCATCATTAGTATTCTTTCTAAAAGTTCCAGTTTCTCCAAGACGCCTATGAATATTTGAAAATATTCGATGATCGGGTACCATTCTATTGGGATAGCGCTCCATGTACAGACGCCTGGCTTCTCTTGCATTTCCATTCGCAAGGCCGTAGATAAAATGCATGTCAGCCATTTCAGAATTAATGAAATTTGGCATATTTACAAAATTATAACGAGTATTTAAAACAATTTTACACCTTACAGGTTGCAATTTAAAACTTTACTTATACAGACACAAGTTACGATTTCTAATGTCAGTTGTCAAATTAATAAACTCCAGTGATTATCTGAATAAAGCCAGAGCCTGCTAGACCATTTAAAAAAATTTAATTTTCTCTGGCGAATTACAGAAAATTGTTTCTATTTTTTTTCGATAACGGTCAGAGATAAGAAAAAAAAATACAAGAGATCAAAAAGTTTCTAAACAAGACAGAAAATTCATTGCGTATTTTAGAATCTAGCAGTTGCGCATCGCAAAAAAGTTCAGGGTGAGAAATGAGGGCATGGCCCCGAAAAAATTATTACCCTGTAGATTTACATCATCATTTGTCATGGCTAATGATGCAGGCCTTATAGCGTAACCTACCTTCCAAATTTGAGCAAAATATCTCAAAAACTGTAGGAGCTATACAGTAAAAAGTGAAAAAATCTTGAAATTTCAACACCCTGCAGATTGGTAACGAAGCGTTTGCAGACCTATGTTTCTATGAAATTTTAGGCACAAAATAAATCAAATAATTATCCCCTTATGTACATGGTATTTAGGAACACCCTGTATATAGTAGGTATGCATATCACAGGTACTTATGTCACAACATTACCTATATATCGACACATTGTCAGTTTGACGCATATTTCTCAGCTCTTTCTGAATTGCAAAATGAAAATCATTTACATTCTCCGGAAATTAGAGAAAATGTACCGGGTGGCCCAATAAGAATGGCACTTGACCGCATATCAGGAACGGTCTACAGTACAGTTTCGGGAGAAAAATATCAATGACTAAAGTAGCCATGAAAAACGTTCGGAAGTTATTTAGGGATTTTTTTTATACAAAATACATAATATTAAGATCTATCACAAATATCAATTCGGAATTTTGTGAAAATTCAACGAAAATATACTAAATATTGTTGTACTTTGTCAAATAAGAGGAGCGGAGGAGAGGAAACTTTGTTCATTTTTTGTTTATAACTCAGATTCTGTTGAACAGAATTTTGCAAACTTAGTCTATTTTAGCTTATTCGGCCACCCGATACATTTAAAATAATATTCTGCTGATCTTCTCCAAACCAATATTCACCTGAAAATAAAATATTGCTGTATTTCTGCTTTATTCAAACTAAGTGTTGCCTTGTAAACTATAATCGAACTAGTTCATGTTGTACGAGTAATTCTGGTCTCTTTGCTGCATTGAAACACCCTAACCCAGCCTCCTTGAAGCATTTTCTTACTGTTCTCTCACTTATATTCTGCCCAAAAACCTCTGGCAACAAATCCCGAGACATAGCAGCTCTAGAATGACGATTGCGTAAATCAATACTAAAAATAGGTCATTACGGACCGTTGTTTTCTTGACTGTTTTGACTCAGATTTTCTCGTATAAGTGTGAATTCCTTGATATGTAATAATGGCTCGATGAACATTTGTATAGACTGGACAAACAACCTTTACAGCATATCGAATGCTACATCAGTCTTCCACTGGAACTTTAACCTTAGCAAAATCTTGACTGTCTAATAGGGCTGGGCGATACCAATCGAGGTATCGATACTTACCAATGTATCGACTCCGTGCACGGTATCGATTCCCAGTAGTGGAATCGGTTAAGTATTGACAGGTATCCATATTTGGGAATCGATATCTTGGTATCCATACTTGGGAACCGATACCTTATTGGTATCGATGCCTTGAATCGATACCTCAAATTGATTCCTTGAATCGATACCTCGAATTGATTCCTTGAATAGATAGGGGAGACCGGGGTTGGATGGTACAATTTTAACAAAAATATTAATTAGGATACGTTGTTGAAACTTATAGAAAACCGTATAGTGCTAACATCTAGTTCGTACTTACCCCGCACTAGGAAACAAAGTAAAATTCTCTCATATTAAACACAAAATAAGCTGTATAGGTATATTTTTAATATATAACTTTAAATGTCGCAACTAACCCCATAATGGGGTTCATTGTAACAAGTTTAAGCATCATCATTGGAATTACAATGTTTACATACAAAGTACAAATCCGCATACACGCACTTTTCATAGGCCCATCTATTGCATTTGATGCTTTGTATCCAGTCTTCACCTGGTTTAGATGTGAAATATGGTCCGACGCAGACTAAGAAAAACCTTTCGTCGTCGCTGTTTGAATCATCCGCTATTCGAACAGGTTTTTGAACGTTTTATTTTTTGTCTCTTTTCCTTTCATATTTGTTACAGTATCTCTTTTCACACCTTTGTTTTTTATTTTTTGTTTAATTTTTACAATGTAACAACCCCGTCGAGTCTGTAACAACCTACTCCGACCATATATTCTAAACAAAATGCATTACATTAACCTAACTCCACATTTAATAAATATGGGTTAGGTAATAAAATATTACTTACATATAGGTGTATCTTCTGACAAAATAAGAACTATGTCACACTTAAACTGCGACGGCAATAAAACGAATTGTTTGTTTCAAAATAATTACTAACACGGCGAAAAAACACTCAAATTGAATTTGTCCCGCAAATACGCTCTAGATTAGAACAGAAATACACTGGACGGTAACACGATTTATTCTTGACCGTTAGGAGTGATGGTAGCGCCTTTGGTGCGCAATTAAAATAAAATGTAACAACCAGCCCCTGTAACAACCAAGCCCAGTCTCCCCTATCTCCTATCTTCCTATCCAATAACATATATATAGTATCAAATGCACAATATTACGATACTTTGGCATTATTTATTTATTTTTTATGTGTGGTGGGTGCTTAGTTGCAGTGACTCCGTAAGCTGTATCGCTTGTCTGGCTATCACTGCAACTCTCACGGTGTAGTTTGTGTGTGTAAGTTGTGTTCAATGGCTTATAACAATTATTGTTATTGTACGCGAATAATTATACCTACCCTCATTCATTAATATTTGAGTAAATATATGAAAAATAATTCCATAAATATTTGTCTAAAAATGATTTTTTAGTTGTTACCGTACTTCGTTGGTATCGATACGTAGTATCGATACCGATGTTATCCAAGGTATCGATACCGATACCTTCAGAATCGAGTATTCTGGACGAATACTGGACGATGTATTGATACTTCGCCCAGCCCTACTGAACTTGAAAAACGATATGAATCAATAGTAAGTATTCGTGCTCGGGAAACCCAGCATTACTTAACTTTAAGAAAATGTGAATTTTTTGTCATTGCCAAAGTTATATTCCTGGAAGGTGCAAAAGACATTCTACAAACATTATTTTATTGCCTAAATTACCGAACCTTAATTTTATCTAATAGTCCCTTATTCTATTGATACATTTACTAAATTTCATACTTCCTATTCTTGCCATCACGTTACATTGTAAAATCTTTCCGTGTCACTGTGCAGTTCTGAAATATTTTATTGGTTCAGTGGTTTGTTGGAATTTGCAAGTCTAACTCACTTTCGGGTTAAATGTTTAATTCCTTGTGTTTATAAATAAACTTTGAAGGTTTATTTACCATTAGAATTACCAACAGTTGCCACCACCCGAAAGGGACATGTACCGTAAAATAGTTTATAAAAAGAGTTCGGTTATTTCAATTTAGTCAGTTGAGTAAAGTCATTTCAATTCAACGAGTTCGGTAAAGTATATTAATATCATTATACGGCAGTTCACTAGTTTCATTATAATTACATACAGTCAGCGCTCACTTAACGTATGTACGTAATGCGTGCACGAACTCTTGTACGTTAAGCGAATGTACGAAAAACGGACGGTGAATTTGCATGTAGAAACAGGTGTTTACGATGTTATGGTTCCGTACGCCTCTTTGTTCGTACGAACGTTACATACGTAGTGGTTCATTCAAACTTACACTGTATCCATACTGTATCGGTTTGAGATAGGGATTTCCTCTACTTTATCAATAAACTGCTGTAAAAAATACCGAACTTAGGGAATGCTGATATTCTTTTCTATTACTACTTCTGCTGAGTGGTTGCTGAAAACAGTTCAATACAAGTTTTACAAAATATTTGGTAAAAATGATTAAAAATATGAGCGAAAGTGAAAGAAATCGAAAAAGAAGAAAAACTGTTAGTTTTGAGAAAAAATTAAAAATTATTGAAAAAGGAGAAAAATTCGCAGAATAGGACGGAATCAAGGTCTGAGTCGTTCAACAGTAATCACCATAGTGATCTGCTGAACAGTTTCCACCACTCGAAAGAGGCATGTAAAAAAGTTTATAAAAAGAGTTCGGTTAGTTCAATTCAGTCAGATCAGTAAAGTCGTTTCAATTCAACGAGTTCGGTAAAGTATATCAATATAATTACACGGCAGTTTACTAGTTTCATTATAATTACAGTCAGCGCTCACTTAACGTACATAATGCGTGCGCGAACTTTTGCACGTTAAGCGAATGTACGAAAAACGGACGGTGAATTTGCATATAAAAACAGGTGTTTACCATTTTATGGTTCCGTACGCCTTTGTTCGTACGAACGTTACATACATAGTGGTTCATTCAAACTTACACTGTATCCATACTGTATCGGTTTGAGATGGAGATTTCCCCTACTTTATCAAAAAACTGCTGCAAAAAATACCGAACTTAGGGGAATGCTGAAATTCTTTTCTATTACTACTTCTGCTGAGTGGTTGCTGAAAACAGTTCAATACAAGTTTTACAAAATATTTGGTAAAAATGATTAAAAATATGAGCGAAAAAGAAGAAAAACTGTTAGTTATGAGAAAAAATTAAAAATTATTGAAAAAGCAGAAAAAGGAGAAAAATTCGCAGAATAGGACGGAATCTAGGTCTGAGTCGTAGAGATATTGCGGGTATGTTCGTGCAGACGGAGGGTAGTAAACTAACTACTACTACGAGTCTACAAGCTGTCTAAATGCTGTGGTTGCCATACTTTCGATATATCGTTGAAAAAATCATGAATTCGGCACCAATCTTAGTTTTGAATCCCATCGCTATACATGCAAGTCACTGAACATATACATACATACTTATCTTGTTTTGTTGAGAATTAAACATAGAAACCAAAATAATTAGTAACTAATTCTTTGAGCCAGTTGCTTTTTGTGATTATTTCTGAATACTTATAAATATTTTACAGTTACTTTAACTTATTATTGTTATATTAGTAGATTGTAAGGGTCTGTTAATTCACCTTTTCCATAGTTTTATAGTTTATTTCAAGTCAAAGAGAAGGCGACATCCTCTTACAAAAAAAGAAAACTTATGTAGAAAACTAATGTAAAATTGGCGCACGGCGTATTAGTCGATAAGTCGGTAAGATTTGATTCATGATAAGTTATAAAGATTTAATTTTAATATATTTTTGAATACGATGAGGAGTAACAGTAATGATAAGACACACTGTACGCAATGTGACAATATGCAAATTTCCTTTTTTTTTATAACAACATCCCAAAACAAGCGAAGTGATTAGCATATAAAATATTTCGTAACTATCTATAATTTATTATTTCCTGCGTCAAGTACGTGGGATGTCTAGAGAGTTATTTTTTTTATTCTGTGTTTTTAAGGCTGCTTTTTAAAGTAGTAAATGAATAATATTCCAACTGAAATATGGTTTATCTTGTCATATATATTTTATCTTCGTTTCATTAATTATAGAATATCTAGTTATGAATGAATTCGTTGAACTATTGCGATCAATGATTCTCACTATATACACCTACTTAGAACAATGTTAATATACATTCTCATTCAATAAACCCTATGAATAGTATCAGGACGGGGCATCAAACTTTAGCATAATGTATAGCAAGCTGCGTGGAGTACCTTGGTATGTATGTGCGCTTTGTGGGGTTCGTAAACAATAGACCATAGACCTAACGTAGTAAAAAGTGACTGAAAGAGGAGAAAAAGAAAAGAACGAATACGAAAAGTGCAATTATGCTTTCTTTATTAACATCTTAGTTCGCCTACTTCTTCCTCCTTCGTTGATAAACGCTTTAGTATTCCGCGTGTTCTTGGGAGTGAAGCGGGACGATATACGAACACCTTTTCACCCAATTTAAATGACATATGTTGCGAATGGCGCCAAGATAGAAGTTCTTACGTTTTCTGATACAATGAATAATGTTGTCCGTATTCTTTGACGTGCGGTATTAAGGAAATATTTGGATAAGAATAGTTGCAGGAGTTTCCCGCCAAGAGAAAAAGAACCTTCTGTTGTTTTGTGTGTACCACATGTGTACAGTCACCACCTGGATCATCGTATGGTCAGGACCGTATTTACACAAATATCCTTGGATGCGTACGCACTTACATAATATGTTGTATTTATTTTAATATACATATGTATAATTTATATGGCTTATTTCATATATATGAAATTAGCCAATTAACCGCACAATAAATACAAGGAAGTATAAATATTTTCAATATACATATATGTACCTATATATGTTTCATTTATTAATATGTAATTTGAATTACATTACTTACTAATCTGATATTGATATTTGCACAGCATTAAGTAAAGTATTTTTAAAAGCGACAGATATATGCTTTTGAGCAAATACTAAAAACAGAAACAAAGTAGTTGCATTTTATCGTAAGATTCCTTATTACATTTTGTAATACTTTTTTAACGTTAATACAAGAAAAACAGTTCATGTTGTTATTTTTGTAATAATAATGTTCATATTTGAGCAAAATACATACGCAATACAATGTTGTAATTAGAACTGACAAATTGTGTGTATCTCAGATTCTGCTTGATTTATAGCGTAGATAGGTAACGAGAACAAAAATGGATGCTTTTGGACATCGACAAAGTTACTGATAATTGTAAGGATTCCGATTTTCGTTTAGGGTTTTTGGAGTTAAAAAACTGACTGCGTCTGACAATTTCTACATTACTTTACCTAAATCGATGAAATTGAAAATTGTTTTATCACTAACAAGAAAATAACACTACAGTAAACTCTAACGACAACATAATGTTCTACTTACAGTTTACAGAAAAATCTTTTACATTAATATGAAAAAGCAGTGAAGTACCTGCCCTCAAACATACACCAAAAAATTCCAACAATAATTATTTCTGCTACTAAGTTTTTGCATGCTGCGCGCTTTTCTACTATACACTTAGACAGTGCCATTGGTAAAAAAATACCATATGCTATTTGAAAAAAAGAGTTGACCTTGATATGACCTTTGTGTCTTTCTTTGCAGTGACAACAGTAGCGCCATTTAATGAGTCCCTTCATATAGTTACACTGTTGTCTAATACTTCTCTTCATAACACTAATTGTTTCGAAGATATTACAGTGTTACACTTTAAATGGACCACTCTGTATATATTAATAGTTTTCTATTAATTTTTCTGTAACCTAATCTATGTATCTATTATAAATAGAAAGTAATCTGAAGTAGTACCTGATTAAGGAGTGCCTTCAGTAATCGTTATCTTTAAGTAGATGATCTAATACACTATGGTAATTTTATTATTTTTATTTAATTTTAAAACTCGGTGAAATCCACGTTGTCTGCATAATTCTATTTTATGAATATAACACAACAGTCGTCTGTTACGAGGGCTTCCGGGTGTTGACACCGCGTCATCGTAGAGGAAATACATGTATATAATACAAACATAAACAAAAACAATATAAAATAATACAAAAAATATATACAAAAATCTTACTAAACTCGACGTTTTGCCAATAATGCAAGGGGCTTCTTCAGGAGAAAAAGTGGATAAAAGATGAGTTGTATGGTATATATTTACTCTACTATGTCGCCGTCAAAACCCGGAAGCCTTCATAACAAATTCGGACCATGGAAGCCTTGGATATCATTTATAATACAACAGTTGCTTGAAGATACGTTTATATCGAAGAAATAATATATTTTCGCAAATGCTCAGCACACGTTCGCTTCATGGAAACGGAAACAGTGGAGTATGTCAAAATGTCGAAGAGGCTTATTGTCGATTCGGCGGAATGTTACGCCTGATTTTTATACGTAGAGAAAAATGACAAAGAAGTTCACAATCTATTTTTCGAAGTGAAATCAGAAATGCTAGAAGGAGCAGCGATTCGAGAATACGCAATATTAAAAATCAAGACGATGGGAGATTATGCATGCAGAGACACATAGCTTAGGCTACAGAAAAAATTAATAGAAAAACTATTAATATATACAGAGTGGTCCACTTAAAGTGTAACACTGTAATATTTTCGAAACAATTAGTGTTATGAAGAGTATTAGACAAAAGTTTAGCTATATGAAGGGCTCATTCAATGGCGCTACTGTTGTCACTGCAAAGAAAGACACAAAGGTCACAGCAAGGTTAACTCTTTTTTTTAAATAGCATATGGTATTTTTTATCAAATTCTAAACGAGCAATAAGTTGTGAATAGAAAAATAGTAAACCACATATGACCTCAAATTAATACTAGTCGAGATATTTCGAAAAAATGAGGACATAATAAAAGTGAGTGCAGCAATGTTTTTCCTTCGTTTGTTAAATGTAAAAGTACAAAATAAATGTTAATAGTAGCTACAAATTGTTTACATAAGGTAAATAGTGGAAGAAAGTAGACGGTTATCGAATTAGATGTTCCAATTGGCGGCCAGCAGCCCCAATGCACTTTGTATTCGTGCAGAAGAATCGCCTATATTTATTTTAAGCGTACAGAGGGGCTAAATTCGATACTTTTAATAAGGAACTTATCTTTCTGAAAGAATTAGGCAAAAACTAACCTATGTTTTTGGAGCTTGATTTTAACGAGAATCTGTTGGAGTAATCCATATTTTTATATCTCCTTAATTTAAGCCATACAGAGTATTTTATAAAAATATGGAATTCTTAAAAACCCTTGTAACTTTTTTATTTGTGAAAATGCTTGATTTATATAAAAACTGTATTAGGGCAATTTTTGACCCTATATACTTTTACAGTGTTGAAAAGCACATAAAATTGCCTTTAAAATGATGTAGCACACTTGATATTTTATTTAAACAGCTTTTACATTATTTGATTTTGTTTGCAATTTCATAGTATTTTAAGATGGCTATGGATGCGAATGAATAAGCAAATAAAAGATTTCAACAAGGCAGTAAAAAATGTTGAGAATTAAGAGGGATTACACGGTGAAAATTCATAATATATATATTGACATCTTGAAATTAATAAATAGTTAGAACTAAAACAAACTGGTTCTTATCACATTTTTAAACGAAATGCTTTTTTGCCGGAATATACCTTTATATCCTAAAAAAAAAATGTGCAATCATTATAAATTACAACAAGTGTTCGAATTGTCCGCCGTTCTGTTGTAGACATAATCGATACACTCGAGCGGAGATAGAGAGTCGAAAGCTTGCAAAACTGCAGCTTCTAATTCCTGTCTTGGATTGGGAGAATTCTTAAAGGTAAGATTTATAATCAAGCATTTTCACAAATAAAAAAGTTACAAGGGTTTCAAGAATTGCGTATTTTTATAAAACACTCTGTATGGCTTAAATTCAGGAATATATAAAAATATGGATTACACCAATCGATTTCTCTTTAAAATCGAGCTCCATAAACATGGGTTAGTTTTTGTTTAATTCTTTCAGAAATATAGGTTCCCTATTAAAAGTATCGAATTTGGCTCATTCTGTACAATATCGACTTGTTGTAAATGACACAGAAGAAGTAAATGAAACACAACTTACACACACTAAACTACACCGCAAGAGTTGCAGTGATAGCCAGACAAGTGATACAGCTTACGGAGTCACTGCAACTAAGCACCCACCACACATTTAAAAAAAAAAACCAACAACACCAGAAAACATGCAGCAGAGAATAAGACATGCGGCTGCAGACATTTCTGAAGACATGTTACTGCGTGTGCATAGAGATTTTTCAGCGCGAATAAGTTCATTGAGACTGGTAGCCGCCAATTTGAACATTTATTTCCATTGCCGTCTGCTCTTTTCCGCTTTTTACCTTATGTAAACAATTTGTAGTTACTATTAACATTTATTTTCTACTTTTACATTTAAGAAACAAATAAAAAACATTTGCTGCACTGACTTTTATTGTCCTCATTTTTTCGAAATATCTCGATTAATATTAGTTTGTAGCTACTATTAACATTTATTTTGTACTTTTACATTTAACAAACGAAGGAAAAACATTGCTGCACTCACTTTTATTATGTCCTCATTTTTTCGAAATATCTCGACTAGTATTAATTTGAGGTCATATGTGGTTTACTATTTTTCTATTCACAACTTATTGCTCGTTTATAATTTGATAAAAAATACCATATGCTATTTGAAAAAAAAAGAGTTGACCTCAAATGAGCCCCTTCATATAGTTAAACGTTTGTCTAATACTTTTCTTCATAACACTAATTGTTTCGAAATTACAGTGTTACACTTTAAATGGACCAATCTGTATATAATGAAGAAAGAAATCCAAGAAGCAATAACCACAAATGAAAAATATTCTAGTGCATTACAACATAACAACTGATGTCTTAAAGACTGTAGGGGTATAATCAGATGCATGGAAAATTAAATCATTAAACCAGTAATTACATTATTGAGTACTAGAGGACAAGTTTATGCTATTACAGAAAAATGAGGTAGGATAAATAGAGGGGTGACACCAATGAGAGAAAAAACATTTGAGGCAAAACATAATTATGGTAATTTTAAATTCCTCAGAACAACTATAACGAAGATGGCAAATAAGAAGAAATCAATGCGAAAATCGCGGCACCATAAAGCCTATTCAGCACAATTAGAATTTTATTTTATTCATATACTTCAGTACTACTAACACAAAAACATAAATGTAAAATACACAGTATCACTACTACAAAATTTACAGATAAAACCAAGAATAAATGAACAGAAAAACAGCTAAGATGGCTTGGAAGAAATAAAAGATGCGATTGGCAATAACTTAAAGTATATTTTGCATATTGCAAATTGATACTATAGGTTACAAGTACCTATTTCGATTTTAAAGTGTTAACAAATTATTTCTAAAACCATACAATATTAATCTCAAAATGTTCTTTATTATTCTTATATGAGGCTTATACTATTTTCTCAGAGTAAAACGCAGTATAACGATAATAAGCAAAGTAGCTATAGTAATTTCATTAAAATAACTTGCTTGTAATTCTGTAATATCTCGTATTATGATGCATAACATCCTGTCATGATTACATATTACGTTTACTTTGATACCTAGATAAAGAATACGTCTAAATATAGTATGAGTGTACCAAAATATGTTAACAAATCTTTTATTCAATAAAAAACATGTTTTAAAATATACCTATTATATCAATATATATTTGTATATACACATAAAATCTAATATTTTTAAAAATTTATTAATAGGACTACATGCAATGAGAATGCGTTTTTACGCAGACACTTGAGTTGTAGTGGCGCTAGTAAACTATTTTTCCAATTACCTATTAATTTTGGTGGAAAATAAATTAATAGTTGATAGTTGGTAACAAATTACTTTGAAAAACATTCATCTAAACTTTTCTAGTTCGCGATAGCGATAGTTTATTATAAACACAAGTAGCCTTGTGTAAACAATCTGTAATTGGTTTTAGCAATTGTTTGTTGTCAAATTTAGTTAGGTGATATAAATTAGACACTAATTTACTCAATAATTTAGCTTTTAAAAATAAAAAAAACGTAATTGTTACAATAAAATTAAATCGTTCTTTAGTTATCTCGCATTGTGCGTTCAAAAATATCTTATGCCGGTTCTGCATCTATTCCGATTGTGGCCGACTCACTTTCAACCGGACACGATCTCACATTTCGAATTCAGTTTAGTTTGGACAGGGTGAGTGTGAGCTTGTATTTTGCAAACACGGCGTGTGTGTATTGTGAGTGTTTTGGCCCTATAGGGCCTCAAATTCGGATATGGCACATTACTACAACCAGAGAGAAGAATTTGTAGATTTGAGCGTGTAAGTTTTTAATGTAAACATTCAGTATTCGCGGTATATGTTGCGACATAACCTAACTTTTCGTTAAATGACATTCCTATTGTGCTTTGCGATGACAGAATAAAATCGCATTTATATCGAAGAGGATAAGAGGACCGTGAATTTACGTATTAGTTGTAGATCTATTTTCCTTGTGTGTATCAACTCTTAAAATATCTGCTATTTCTGTATCGAATGGAATTCGTCTTTCAAGATCAGCTGTGAATGTTGTATTTTAGGCGGGCTTTGGAATACCCAACAACGTATGAATAATGTCTACATATTTCTTTGCCGGCAGAATACCTATCTATTTACATGAAGGATTCATTTATTTTGCACTTGAAAATGACGGTTTGCATGACATCATCCGTCGTTTGTTTGTTATTTGAACTTGCCAATGGCAAGTTTGCTTATTTCGTTTTGAATTGACAAGCGAATAAATGAATGGGAACTTGATCTTTATATAATACCTGTTTTTAAATTTGTGTCTGTATTATGTACTCTTCTCCATCTTGACTCATAGCATATACTGCTCGTACTAGCTGTTTAATTGTATCATCATTATAGCTTTTATGTTTTTTTTAAATTATTAGATGTGCTATCGTAAAACTTCCGGTTGTATTCGCGACAGGCTACATACAAAAATCTAATATCGGCTCAAGGGCAATTATGTACTGATTATATGGAGTAATTTGAAAGTTGTAAAAAAAAATGATTACTGTTTGAAATTATACTTGTATTCAAACTGAAAGTACCTAGTTAAAATATTTCATAAAACACACTCGATTGAATGATGTCAGTGCTAAAAGACTGATTACTAATTATTTTGCCAAACGTTCGAATAATATTTATTTGGCAACATATGTCGTTGACCTACGGTTATTCCGAAATATAATTTGAACATAAGTTTATTTTCTTTATAAAATACAGCATATGGAAATTCAATTTAAAGTACATTAGTATATACACTCAATCGAAATTCTTAAGGGGGTTAGGTAAATAGTATTATATTTGCATGAAGTTCTAGTCGATCGAAGAAATTATGAGTTAAATTGCTTGACTTTAGTTTTTTTTTTCAATTTGACAAGTGAAAAATGAATTATTATTATTATTATATGGTTTAGTTGATGAAAAATGCATAAATTTGGTTTACAATTTACAGAACTGGTGCATATTTAAGGCATATCTGTTTACCACATCAGAAAAAACGAACAAAAAACAATAAAACAAGAACTGTATAATTTAATGTGCTCGTTTTGCAATCAGATCTGTTGGATTAGTAAAGTTGTTTTTAGCCAACTTAAAAGAAATAGCGAAATTTAGCGATATGTTGTAAAGAGAAAAACACAATAAAAATACCTAATAGAGAGTTATCGCAACTTTTCCGCTTGACATAAAGCTCTTTGCACGCATTAAAAATAACGTTCCGCTAGAATATTCCATACGCTATTTCTACAGCATGTTATGTATTTTGCGTTGTCCCCTATATATTTGCGTAAGTAACACTATATTTAATTCATGCAAAAATAAACGTTTGTGTTTAGCGGAAAGTGTGCGATGGCTATCTAACAATTGAATAATGCCGACTTGCACCGTACATTTTAAGCGTGGCTTAACACAAAGTCGTCTTTCAATATATACAATTATATATGATTAAACCCGACTTTATGTTACACCACGCTTAAAACATAGGGTAAAAATGACCCTATATTATGTAAAAATGGTACCTAGTAATTTTTTTATTTGTGGTGGGTGCTAGATTGTATTTTAGAATAATTCTATATTTTAACTTTTTTATCTTAAAGTTTGACATGCAAAGCGTAGTTCGAGGTTGTTTTTCAAATCGTACATTGTTCACGCAGTTTGAACATATAGTTCTTTTTTTGTGTAACGTCTAGTCCAAGTAAAATTTAGCGTGGTAACAAAAATAGCCATTTTCGAGATGAAGATCTTCAAAGTTCCAGAAAAAAAATGAATATGTTAAATTGTTTACATAGGAAGTATTGAAGAATAATCGAAAAATTGTCCTAAAATGACAAATCCGCCAATGACGTAGAATTTGAGTGTTGGCCTACCCTGATTTTTGCTGTTTATACTATTTTTAGCCACAGATTCTTCCGAACTTTTTCGTTTTTTTCGAAAACCAAGCATAATACGAAGTTTGTATAAGAGGACCTTATTTTTGGCATTTTAACTGGTCTATTAGGTGATGGTAATTTCGTGCTTGTAAATCAAAAAACAAAAAAGGTATTTTTTCTCTTGGCTGTAATTTTGCTAATTTCGGAAAATTTCACCATAAGAAACATCTAACAATACTATATCGCCATGCCAAATTTTATTTTCATCGTACAAGTAGATTACAGTGAAAGCTTCTTATTCACGGTTCCTTTATTTGCGATTTCGTTATTCGCGAATGCAACATTTGAGACCACTTCTTGTATTCGCGACTAAAAAATTTTTATTCGCGGTCCTAAAATCAATGACACATCTAAACACAAACTATTTTATAGTAATAAAGATCGATAGCGTAAATGAAATAAACAGTTATCATAAATGCATCTTATTGTATTTTTAGAATAACATCCTGGCATTAATTCACAAATCCATAACCACTTTTAGTTGAATAAGTCGAAAGTGCTTTGATAAAAGCCGCTACGTATTTGTCTAAACCTGATAATAATATGTAATTAATATGTATTATTAAAAATTATTTCATTAAACTATGTACTTCTCTATATACCATTTTTGGCAATTTAAATGCGAATTTTTGATCGGGGAATGTTGATTTTGTAAATAAACGTTTTGCTTTAAAGTGAATTTAATTACTCTAAAGAAGTTCATCAAAGCAGTACTCTCTTTTAGAGAAATTATATTTGCTTCCAGCCTTTATTTAGTAAATGGAAATTCCTCGCTGAAAAATTCGCATTTAATTTGCCAAAGATGGTACACATAGAATTAAGATATGTACATATTTTGTTATTACTCTGTAATTCTGGAACGCATCCCCCTCGGCATCTCCTTTAATCACATATAAATTGCCATTGCGCATTCGCGGTTTCTGTATTCACGGCATATTTACGGAACGTATCCCCCGCGAATATGGAACTTTTACTGTAGCTTAAAGATGAAAAAAACGAATTTGTTCTGGAAACTTTGAAGACCTTCATCTCTTGAAAACGGTGCAATTTTGAATAAGGCTATTTTTGGTCAATGGGTTATTATTTAACATGTAGTATCTCCAGTTAAAATATTTCCCCTAATGAACGAAGCTCCCTGTAGTTATATTAATGCGTATTATATTTATTGCGTTTTTCCTATAAATTTTTCTTATGAAATTGTAAAAATGGATGGCAGTGATAATTGTTATAACAATGATGTATACATCAGTAAAAAATTCAAATCTTTGCTTTTTGTAGTTATTTTCCTTTATTTCACACTTTTTTTGTTCGTGGCTCTACTAGGTTAGTATCGAGTTAAGTTTTTAGTGGCGGTACAAATTCAGATTTTCAAATTTTTGTGTGTTTCTCCCCCCTTTTTACCGTGGTTTCAAAACACTGTGCAAAAATAATACATACTTTTCGTGTTCTGATTTAATGCTGCCATAGTAATTGTACTAAATAAACTTGTGAATAGAGATTTATATTATAAAAAGAATAAGTACATAAATAAATACTTATAATGTTGCGTACAAATTTTGTGATGCAAACTGAAAATGTAACTCTGTGCTCTTTTATTTCGATACATGTGTATATCATATATCATTTGTTCCACTTGTCTTTTATCTTTAAAATTTCGTAGATCAGAATTATATTTGAAAGACGCGACGCATCTTTCCAAAGATTTATACATACCAAGTTCTTTGGTCAACGGTTATTATATTTTTTATTGTGTACAACTCTTTAGTTGGGAAGAATTAGATTGGAATATTACGGCAAAAACTTGCTATGTACTTATGTAAATAGCTTTCGCTATGAATTTCATGAAATGGTGATTATATTGGTTGTTAAACTTATGTTGATATGTTAGAGATGTTGGGATATGATACATTAAGGCTGACTTCGCGTACACGGCCATATGACTATTTTAAAAATTATTTCAAATTCACTTTCTAAAAATGGCCACTATTAGAAAGGTTCTTTCCAATCGTACCATTAGAACTACTAAATAATAGATATTAGTATACTTTTCCGTAATTGAACCAATAAATTAATAACTCAAAAACTAATAGATAGGTACCTATATGAGACCTTAATACGAATCGATGCGGAGAATTTCTGTTGAATCAAGTGCTGCAATAAAAATTACTGTGCCATTTCAAAAAAAAATTTTTTTATTATTTAAAG
>CM043016.1:76349658-76458971 GCA_023690525.1 Holotrichia oblita | reverse complement strand
ATTCATCGCATTTTCTATTATGGTAATGAAGATTTGTGTACCGTTGTTCCTTATAGACTGTCATCGACGTAAGAATTACGATTTATTGATTTTAAATTAGAACTGTTTAATAGTAACGAGAATTTCAAGCATTTTATGTTAAACATGATGTATATGTAAATATGTATATTACGATCTCGTACATAATTCTAAAACGTAGAAATAAATTTTAATAATAAAATCCAGCTTTCTACAATTAAAGGTCGAATAATTTAATTAAAAATTAAAAATATAGTGCTAATACATTTACGTATGTACCATCTTTGGCAATTTAAATGCGATTTTTTTTATCAGGGAATGTTGATTTTGTAAATAAAGGCTTTGATTTAAAGTGAATTTTATTACTCTAATAAAGTTCATCAAAGCAGTACTCTCTTTTAGAGAAATTAAATTTGCTTCAAAGTATAGCCTTTATTTAGTAAATGGAAATTCCTCGCTGAAATATTCGCATTTAATTTGCCAAAGATGGTACATACATATAAGCATGTGTAGCGTGATATTCGGTAGGTATTAAAATTTTGCACTGTTTTAAGAAGTTTATGATCTAAATTCCGATTTATTTCATTTATTCATCATCTTTTAAAAGATTTTCGGCTAGCTTTCATCACTATCATCACAAAATATATTATAAGCTGTAGCATTGAGTTGAAAATATACTCCAACTTAATGCATAAGTGAAAACAATCGAACCTTTACAAACTGAGATTTCGCTGAAAAAATATTACACTTGCGAATAATGGAATAATAGGATACAAGACCATTTAATAATACTAATAATAAAAACAATGCACTGAAAATAAAAGGTTGTTTTAACATATTTTTATTTGAAAAGAAGAAATAATTTTACAAATAACAGAACTCTGTTTAAGTTTGAAATTAATTTAAATATTGAAAATGTGGCCCATGTTCTTGAGTACATCAAGCAACTCTTCTTTTCATATTATCGAACAGATTTATTAACATATCGTTCGTAATTTGATTCGCCGCATTAGTTATAGCTTCTTGCAACTCATTTGGTTTATGTAATCAATTTTTGTGGACAGTATTTTTTAAATAGCTAAACATACAATGTATAAAGGAGTGAGATCAGGTGACCGTGATTGCTCAATAAATTGTTCCAAAATACGTTCACGATAACTAGCAGCATTAATGTTATCATTAAAAAACATTGGACCGATTATTCTTCTCCTCGACATTGCTATCCATGCACCTTTTTGATAAGAATTGACATAGCCATTTAGATGAAACTAGGCTATGTCGCTGAAGAAACTTAGATCTAGTATATCATCATTCAATTTTGCATTTAACCACGTACAATAATCTATTCGCTTTTGAAAGTCTGTTGGATATAACTCATATACGTTTATATTGATACATATGCAAAACTTTCTTGACTGCCTTTCGACAAGAACTATATGAGACACCTACAAGTAATTAAATACATTATTATTCAAATATTTACCTATTTGCCAAAATAGCCGTTTAAATGTTTGAGCAGACAAGTGCCTTCAAGGTTTTGTAGTACTTGCGTATAATATGTGTTGATATCACCCACCACTGCGTGTGTTAGAACACTTTGTCTACCAGTAGATTTTCCTTTTCTAATAGAACCTATCCCACGATAGCGTGCTACCAGTCGACGAAGATATTGGGTGTATGTCCTGTATGTATTACTATACAGGATAACAACTTGAACTACGAAAGCCTATTGATAGGAGAAGGTAGTGGAGGTATTAAATGTATCAATTTTAGTATTGTCAACTGTTTATGTGATAGATTTTATCCTAATGGAATACACAATTAATGAAAAAGTGCAAATTATAAAGTGGTTTCTTTAACACATTCTACACGTTTGTATTCAAAAACATATTATAAGTAGCAAAATAAGCAACCAGCAACGTTTTAATAACACTTAGGAGAAAGTTTGATGGTTCCGTAAAGTAATTGACATAACCACTGACATTTCTGTCATATAAAAAGTTGACAATACTAAACTGGATACATTTAATAACTCCCTCCACCTTCTCCTATGAATAGGCTTCCGTAATTCAAGTTAGCGTGTATACACACAAATCTCATTTGGAAACTCCGCCAAAATTGGTTAAAACAAGAATGAATAGAGTACTGCATAATGATACCGTTTTCATCTCGTTGCCCACTACGGAAATAAGCTTCCAAAAGAAACTTATTGTGTAAAACAGTAAAGGCCATGGATAAGAATAATCCTCACAATTTGTTACTAATGAAAACTACTGATTTGTAAAATGAAATTCAAATAATTTATGAAAATCAAATAACGAACCACACTGACAAATTTAATTGACAAATTATTTTGAACACTCGCAACAACTTTGAAGATAATAACTAGTAAAGGTTATCAAGTCAGGTACACCTAATGCCCTCAAGCAATTTCGCTCTCATTGTATATATTTATTTGTCATTATTGTCAAATGTTTTGGAAAAAATGCTAGAAGATTCACTGAACTTGACAGTGGCAGTAATTGATTAATAAGGACGTTGTCCAAAAACTGTGATTTTCTTGTAGATGTTTTTCTTTGTTGAGGTATATGTGTTTATTATATTATTGGAATCCTTAGGATTTTATTAAGAGTAAAACAAATGGAAATAGCACAATTTAAAAAAAGTTGACTAACATTTCGCGTAAATTATATGAGACAAAAAGATAATTCACATTGTTGTATGTAATTTTTCGGGAACTGTTCAATGGAATATATAGATATATAGAGATTTGATGACAACTGGGACCTATTCTGTAAATGAGTCGGTCATTGGAAGAAGGGTATAAATCAAAGAATACAAATTTTCAGGAAATGAAAAAAAAAACTATTTAATATGTTAACTGACCATATCTTTGGTGTCAAATATAAACTCATTTACAGTGGAACACCAAACACTTCAGCTCACTAAACATCAAAAACTATTAGCTAAACACCAGACGTTTAGTTAGACACTAAACACATCAACCCGCTAAACGCCAAAACACTTCAACCCACTAAGCACCAAAAACTTATAACTAAACACCAGGTGTTTAGTTAAACACTAAACACTTCAACCTACTAAACGTCAAAATACTTCAACCCACTAAACACCAAAAACTTTTAATCCTTCACCTGGGTTTGAAGTGTTTGGTGTTCTACTTCTGCACCAAGAGATCCGGTGAAAAACTTCTTATTTACAGTGCTTCAGGAAATTGCATCTTGGCCATAAAAAGTCTATTAAGTTGGTAAAACAAACTTATGATCAAAATTATTATGTGGTTTTGAACCTTTCTTTCACTCAAATTTAGACTTACTTTTCGACTGCTCGTGTCTAACGTCTTCGAAAACGTGATGATTTGAAAAAGGAAACCACTTCATTTGGTTGGGAAAAATATATGTCAATTAGTATACATCAGTTTTAACAGAATTTATATGATTATAAAACTCTTAGTTTTGTCCACTTACCTACTTTTTTTTTTGTAAATAATCTTTCATTTTATTGAGATTTTTTCTGTATAAGTTTGGATAACAAGCAAGTTGTGAGATTGTTTAGGGTAAAGCCTACCAACTTTTATATTTTTTAATATCCAAATATGTAATCATTTTGGAGCTATAGTGTGTAGTACCTACTTGGTAGAAAATGAAGCTGTCTTTCTTAATCTTCACTAATATATCTGTTGCCAGTATACCATATCTTGTATTGTGTTTTCCTCTCATACGGCATGCCGATTCTTATAAAATATATAACTGTATGTTTCTTTGAATTGAGACTGTTCTTATCACGCTTTCTATGTTTCTCGTCATCTTTTACCCTTATTAAATCACTAAAAAAGTATCCTACTCGTTCTCTGATTAACCACCATAGAAGTAGTAAATAATATCGTTTTTTGTTTCTTCACTTCGGTATATTTATGTCTGAAAGAAAAAAGTAGTTTTACAAATACAGTAGCCAAAAAGTGTAAAATTGTAAAATACAACACGAACTAACTACTCTACTACTACTAGTTTATCTCCCGCGAAACAATACAAAAACGTTGTATTACAACTCCTAATAAAAAATCCTTATTGCATCTTATTTTATCGTAATGATTAAACAGGATACAGCAACTCGTCAGAACTAGATTTTAGAAATTACCATATTAATTATAGATCATAATGGTTTATTACAACACATCAAAATATCTTCACATTGCAAGAATGTTTTCAGCAACCTTATAATCAAGTCAAAGAATTTCTAATAAATATTTAAGGAAAGCCTATTAGCTATTGAGCAATAACACAATTATGTGTGATGTATGTTCTAAGCAAGCAACGAAACAAGGTATCTAGTTCAATCGGTCTCTAGCGTTTTCTCTTCAATTTAAATAAAAATGGAAATGTAGATTTTTCTTATTTATTCAGTTATACTTAATTATATATATAATGTTTAACTTCTGCCGAAAATATCTAATTGCCAAACATATCTATATTGGGTGTCATGTTATTATGAACGTAAAGTTTACTGTTAATCCACCTTGAAAACTCTACGCTAAATACAATATAACTTTCTTCTACTTTCTTCGTACAATGAGCAGTTTTAGTTATGATCTATTAACCTGTAAATAAAAAAATACAGAATTAACTTCACTTTTCTGCGTCAGTAGTTTTGCTGCATATTATGACAAGATTAAATTTAATTTTACAAAACACTAGTTTAAGTAAACACTTACTTATTAAGTTTGCCTAACTGATACAGTAGAATAAACTTAAGTGTAATCAAGTAGAAACAGATTGAGAACAATTCGCTTTAATTAAAAATATGTTTTTATTTAAGGCACCATAAACAAAAATTTGAAACTTATTGATCTATATTATATATTAAAGTAATAATAGACAATATATACACTACACTGGATATTGAACGTCAAAATAAATACAATAGAATATTAATAAATTTATTAAACCTAATAGCTCCTCACAGACAAACAAATAAGTCAAAGTTGTGATCATCATGACTGACAATATCCATGTTTGTGAACTTTATCTCTCTTATTTTTCCTTATGAATTTCTCATGTACAAAGTTTTACTATTGTTACTGAAAGTACAACAGTTTTATATGTATGTAGTGATTAAAAAAAATAGTTTTGTACATAGACCACTCTCTATAAAAATAAATGTATTTTATTAAAGTTGTTATATTAATTAAAAAAACTTAACAATGTACATATATGTCAATATTGTTTCGCAAGTGATTCATTTATCAAAGAATTCATTAAATTAAAAAACTTTTGCGCATCTTAACATACCGAAAGATTCAAGTACATACTATCTCTTAAAAATCAGATAGTTGACTGAATATTAACTACTTTTCAATAAGTATTGCTACCTTTTTATAAAATCCCATCATCAGTACCATCCGCCTCTATGGTATAATACGAGAAAAGTTAATTCGATAAAATTTGCTACGTTTATTGATCCGGAAGTATATTTTGAGCTTAGTTTCATAGTGTATGATTAGATTAGATTAGATTTAAGTAAGGGTGATATTGCGCTGGATCTATTGTGCCCCCATACATGAGTTGTAAGCTGCTGGGGTATGCCCGCTCTCAAAGCTATCCATCCAGTCTAAGAGCTTTGATAAACTGCAATAGCTGTGATGATTTTAAAGAAGGTATTTCTTCTTCGTCCATGACGTCTTTACCGAGGTAATTAGCTCTGGTTTCCGTGATGGCGGTGCAGTAAGATGTCAGGTGTTCCGATTTTTATCTTCCGCCCCGCAGAACCAGTAGTCGCTATTCTGTTTTAGACCTATCCTTGTCATGTGTTCCCCAAGGTGACAATACCCTGTAAGAAAACCTGTGAGAATGCATAATCTATTTCCGCTTCGTTCTAGCAAAGTTTTTGTTCGGTGCTTATTGTAGTTTAGTTTTCGGACCAGGGAGATTCTTCCAGAGGAATGCTCTGAGCCTCTCTTCTCTATTTTTAAGTTATTTTTTCATAGATGCTCATCCGTTTACCACAGAACCATACTGTATGAAGCTCTAGCGAGAAAATTATACCAAAAGTTAGTAAAACTCAAACAGAACGCCGCGCTTTTCCATGGTGGGGCGATCATTGCACTAGATTGGTTAAACTTAGAAGATTTATCGTCCGGTGGGTACCTTTACTAGTCATTCATCATAAGTTTTTCCGAGTTTTGTACCTCCACTGGAAAACACCACTTTGAAATTTTTTTGATAAGTACTCGAAAGAAAAATTAGAACATATCATGTCTAATAGACAGGAAACTTCGTCAAGTAATGATAATATCAAATTTTCAATCCCGAAAACTTTCCAAGGACGGTCAAAACTAACTTATTGAGTTTCAAACTAAGTCTCCTGATTCAGGCAATAGCTATGGTCAAATATCTTCTCTTGATAATAAAAGCATTTGAATGCGTTACCAAAACTACATTGGAGGTATGCTGTGAATAATGAACACACTCTTGCTGTGAGGTGAGTTTTTGGCCATTTCAGGTGGAGATGATAACATAGATATTCGAGGGTAATATAATTCATTCAATTTATTTTCGCGAAAATATTTGGTGATGAAATAAATCTTCCATAGGGTAGTCTACATAGGCCAATACCTTTTAATATATTTGTACAACCTATATAAATGTATGTATATATAAATGTGCAAGTGACATCACCGTTACATCGCTTAATGTTGCCTTAAACTAGGTAGCCAATTGATGTTCTGGCTATAGAGCCACTATTTTCCCTGTAAAATCGAATCCCAGATCATGTACAAGTTACATACCTTAAGACCATCGTTACGTCTTGGCATGGTGTACGAAGCGTTGATTAGATCCACAATTAAATGGAAATGGACTATTGATTTATATTCCCATTGCACTAAATTAGACAGTTACAGTTTGACGCCTACAAATGGTATGTGTGCAAGAAAGAGGAGGCACAATTTCTACCAAAAACATTTATTACAAAACATTTTTCTATGGAAAAAGTATGTAATAAACAGCCTAAGTATGTTGAAGTCATATACAAACAACGCACGCAACATTAAAATTCTACATATCATGGTGCAAACGCTGGCAGAGTGCTCAGATTATGAACCCACAAATATATGGTCTCAAAGGTTCAAAGGTTTTTCTCTACGCCATCTATTATATACAATTAAATATGGATCATGTCCAACCAATTGACAGCATGTTGCGCTTCGCCTAAGCTGAAAATCTACAAAAGCCTTCCATTCGAGGCCATTATCTTTACAACCGAATTGATAAAAATTCGCAAGATCGAATTATTTTATTTATCCAAGTCTTTAATATTTATAAGCGACAACTGCTGCAGTAATTTCTGTACAAACAATCTAATATGAGAAATAAGAGAAATCGTTTAAAACTTGAAAATCACTTGTAAATAGCACTCATGTGAGTCGCACACGACATTCGAGACAAGAGATTATTTCGCTAAAAAACTCACTAGGGTTACCAAAAGTCACGTGAGACTAGACAGTTTTCCAGGAATTTTGTCATAACAAAACAAATTTAAATCGAACTGGGCTATTAGATTCCCCGCTTTACTCTTGCAACTAAGAAATGGATATTACTCAAATTTTAGGCGTCACCATTTTCATGACTACATCTCTGAGCTGGTAGAATTGCTGATTGCTGCAACATACAGACATGATACGAAATTGTTGGAGGATCTATTACAGAATTGTATTCTATAACTATGTTAGAACATTACCTCGTTGTGAGTAATGTTTCGTTGTTCAAGTTATAAGACACAATTATATCACAAAAACAAATTGAATTAATTTACATTACTTTAAGTAATTTTTAAAGCGTTTCTCGCAGAATATATGTATTTCATGTGTGTTTAATACTTATTATATGTACTGTACATATGTATATCACCAAATCTGGAAATACTACTAGTACAGCATTAATTAAATTTTATATGAACGAAACTATAAATCATACTTTAAAGTAAGATGTTTTCCTTTCTTCAGCGATAAAAATCAAATCAGGAGATATTATGTAGCGGCACACTTTGTTTACTTCCCCATAGATACACAGCACATTATTAATGTCTTATGCAAGAAATTTCCTTGTTCACATCCTCACATGAAAGACTAGCTGCTAGTCAAGCACCTAAATCATTCGAATATCACAAGATATTATATCTTAATTAGTTCAGATTTGCATGCATTAAGTATTGGCTTGGATGATGTACTCGATCTTTCTAAACATCTCTCACTATAAGTACTCAATATAACATTTGCTATTTACGTTTTCCTTCGACAATGGCTTAGTGCGCTGAGCAATATAAGTTTTGAAAACAAATTCACTTTGTCGTAACTGTGCAAATCTGGCATCCTCTGATACCTCTTGCAATCTCATTCAACCATCACCTCTTTGGTAATAATATATAATACTTACAAAAGGATTAAGAATTAGAAAAAATTTGTTGGGGATATCAGATTTGTACAGAGGGAAGAAAAGTTGGTGGTTAATATATTTTCAAAAGTTTAATTAAATAGGAATACTTAGCTCTTAGCACTTTACATCGAAGTAGTAAGAATTTTTATATTTTACTACTACTTCGCCATAAAGAATACATGAGGTTATAGTATCATAATGCCTAATGTACTAATGTGCTGTTATTGCACTTATCACAAAAAGTAAACGACGACAATATTTTCACATAAACCTACTACAGGCTCTCGATATGTCATACAATGATTTGTATACCCAGGAAAAGTGCAAAATGTAGCCAAGTGTGTCGTTCGTAAATCGGATAATCAATCCAATTACATTAATGTCTTCCGTATTATGCTGAAAATTAGAAATTCAGTATACTTTAGCTCAGGATTTTATTAATTTATTTGTTGGGATTACCAGTCACTGATCATACATAATACGTATTATAATGGGCATTAGTTAAATGGAATAGGAAATATGAATTACAACAATTACTATCAGATACTAAATCATGCAGGAGAAAGACTTTTTTAAACGATTGCAATTGTGGTTTGTATATACGCATTATATTAGTATTCTGAGAACTACAGTTAGGAAAACGTTGCTTAATTATATATTTTCTAAATATGTTTGTGCGACCTTTACATCTATAATTATAAAGAAAATGGAATGTGACAAACTAAAAACTCTTTTTGGAATGATATGCGGTTGGTTAATAAACACCTTAGCTATACGGCTATACTTAAAACAAACCATTTTTTCCGTTTAGAAAAGGTCCACCATAATATATCCAATAAATAAGAAGAAATGCATACCTTGAATTTAAAAAAGAATAACAATCTATAATTATTAGTTCCTTCATTATTCTTTATTGTTCCGTTTTGTTAAATAGTGTTGCTACATCACATTATATTACTCAATTTACTTTCCTAACATACTTTTGTGTTATACAACAGTTGTACTGATCTTCATTATTATTGTTAATATTTACTATTTGTTTCCATTCTCGCATTTTCCTCTCCGCGATGTGTCAGTTATAATTAGTTATAGTACGAGGAGGTTTTCCTAAGAATATTCTACTTATCTTCTCTTAACTTAGGGCATTGGTTACAACGAGCTCGTAAACACATACTCGTATATCATTTTATTTCATTCTCACCAAAGCATCCAATAATGTTCCCCAGTAATTATTCAATCAATATTATCCAATGATTATCCAATTACAAATCCTATAAAACTAAAACACAAATGTTCCATCAAATGTTTAAGCAGAGAATTCTATAAATTTCAAGACTTAAAAAATCAGTGTACCACCCTTCTGTTGACTACTACTTTTTGCATCATAGAATGTACTCAACTTCCATCTACGGTAACAACCTGACTTCAAAATCATCATCTTGCTCAAACCCAATACAAATTGAGTACTATGTTATCTCAGATGCTGCTGAAAAACATCCACACATTTAAAGATTCAATTTGCAGACTTTTTATGTTAAAATATGTGTGTGTTGTATAATAGTGTTTCAAAAAAATTGTGTACCTCAAACATTCGTTTTAATCCAATTACGTAATTTAATGAACTGGATCAATATTTAATTTAACACAGAAAAGAAGCTTCCAGAATTCTCTTCATCATCAATGGAAAATTAAAGCTTGCACTTAAATTTCTGCACGTTCGTATATGAGATGTATTAATCATCACAAATGTTAAGTCTTAGCTATAGGCTTATCTTATAACACCTTCCTACAAAATTGTAAAGAACCACACAATATTTCAAATGTTAACAAATTTGATTGAAATACAGATCATGTTATATTATTAAAGCTACTAGAGAACGTAGGATTTTTGTATCTATAAAGATTACTTAAAATATTTCTAGACGTCCAGTTTTTGATATTATTGTTAAAAAGATTTTTTTTTATTCTAAGTGAAGTTGTTTATTATTAATTGTACAATTTTTCATATAGATCATAATAGATCTAATGTAATAAGCACAACAGATTGTATACGAAGCTTAAATTATATATGAATAATAAAATAAAAAACTATGCAACATTGTTTTTGAGGAACTAAACTCCCCCCAATATATTTTTGGAAATCAATAAGTTAATGTCAAATTCCTTATGTATACACAAAATACTACTTGCATTGTCGGAACATAATTAATCGTTTAGTCCCAGTTGATCTCTAAGCTTCTAAAGAAGTTTAGTATCTTCAGAGAGCTGCAGTCTAAAGCCGCAGCCCAGCCGATTCCGAGTGAGCCTGATCGAGATGGTAATACCTGGGAGCGGAAACTTAATGCTTTAATTTGTGTTAAAGGTTATGCGGCAGCATCGTCATGTCCCAGAACTACATCTTAAATTGGCGGTAAATTTAAATTGAAAGTTGAATAGATTTGTTGTTTTTAATTTTCATGTAAAATATATCACGAGTATTGCTTAACGCACGAATTTTAAGCAATAATCATGACATATTTTACATAATAATGTTCGTTACATAGAGATTATGGGATATTATAATAAATAAAAGTATAGATATAAAGCACAAACGTTAGGTAAAATAGTTAATTTTATTGAAATAAGTATTTCCATAAAGTAGAAAAGAAGAATATAAAATACAACCCATATGATTGTCCAAAAGCGTAATACATGTCGAAGAAAATTGTTCAAAGTACAGCATTGAAAAAACCAATAAACTCTAAATAACACTGAACTTCACAAAATTTTCAAACGTACTAGGCACACAACACTTAAATTCTTTTTTCGACACTAGCATAGGTAAATTAACCTTACACATTGCTACTTTGTGTAATAAGTCGCGCAACTTTTAATCAAATAGGCAGCATCTGTTTAGCATGTTGTTTTTCAATGGCCGTTGAGCATAACAAAGACAAAAGCGATAAACAATGCAAGCGTACACACCACGTCAAGGACAAAATCGTACTGAATTGAATGCAGCTGATGGAACGAAATATGTTAACCGTGCTGACTGATGAAACTAAAAACATGTTGAAAACGGTAGATATTACAGAATTCTTTTGGAATCATATTGACCAACAGCGCGAATACGGTTTCTCCCGACTACTAACGCATCACGTGACTGAGACAACCAATAAAAAATGAAACACATTTTGTGCATATAAGATACCGGCCCATGGGTAATACCTCTGTTGGGTCACAACTACGTACTCACACGTGATATGTTCTGCCGGTTCCCTATGTTCCGAGCAGGGCATTTATCATTGTCCACTTTACCCATCTTCTTGAAGTGGTATATCAGAAGGCTATGGCCGATAAATAAAGTCGGGAGAATACTCTGGTCTCTCTTATTGAGGTGCAGTAGAAATGTCGCCTTAGTAGCTAAAAACCTAATACATTTTTAGATTTAAAGTGTAGATCTAGTGAGATTTTTATTTTAGTTTGCTACTGTTGAATACGAGCTGTAACATTGCTTTTAGTTAGATCCCAGGTTGGCTGTGATCCATTAGGTCGAGACTCTGAGTCAGCGGCAGTCTCATTATCCTCACATCCCTAGTGATCTGATACCCACATCAGACTAACTGCTTTCCTTTCGAGGCAGAGCTTTGAAGGTGAGCAGACAGTCCCACGTTAGTTTAGACTTAGAGGTAAAGTATTACTTGATTGTCTGAGAAATGTGAGATAGTATCTCTTCGGACATTCCCGTACGCAATGTTCAATGGCACACATTTCAGCTTCAAAGATAGTTGGGCTTGTGTCTAACGCCATCCAGATCTCGCATACCGACTCATAAATACCTGTACGAACATATAAACAGCTTCTGTAGTCTAGGTCCGCCTGACTCCTACATTTGGCGATTTTAGATTACCACTTCAAACTGTCTGTCAAAATCGACGGTGTTATTTGGGTTTTTAGTTTAACCAAGTCTCCTAATTATTGTAGGATTTTTGTAGATGACCTACTAAATTGTTTTAAATCCTATATTTCATTCAAGGTTCAAGTTCGTTCACCATCGCTTCCTTTTTCACCTGTACGTTCAAGGGAGTGAAATCTACGATGAACTCCATCGCTGCGATTGGACAGGTTCAAGTAACACGTGTAATGCTCACATAAGCAAAACTTAATCACCATACTAGAAACGCATATATGTGTGACCACTTAGCGCATATATTACAGGAGTTATAGAAATACATAAATAAGTTGCTGTTTGTTGCAAATATTAAGATTGTTAAGACTGTTTAAATATACAAGAATTCTTTTAAGAGACTTGATTTGTGAAAAAACCCAGTTTGAGGAGCAAACTGAGATTGTTATTCACACGGTTAAGAAGAATAATTGCGAGAAAAACACCGAAAGGAATTCGACCAATATCTTTGTCTATGCATACTCTACAACGAAAATGATTTTGAACTATCTGGAGTATGTTCTTGTCTGTTAAGCTTTATTAAAAAATTAACGTATCCGTCTATATTGACGTTTATCTTTGATGCGCCATCTATTGACACACAATCGAACCACCTTATCAATGTTTAAATAAATTCCTATTATATAGACACATCGAAAAAAATCATAATTACGCAGTATCTATATGAATGGATTGTTACTTTAGCCACTTTCACATAATGACATTTATTCCTTGACATTTAATTCGAGGTTATAAACTTTGGTTACAATAAAATGTCAAATAATAAATGTCATTATGTGGTAGTGGCTAAAGCAATGATCAAAAACATTTACATAGCCTACACCAATTATGTTTTTTTTTTTCGATGGCACGTTACTATTTTAAACAGAAGAGGTTATCTTATTAAGGTGGAATATATAAAAGTTTTAAGCCAAAAACAGTAAAAAACTTCAAAATGATTACTAGTGACTACTAGTCTAGACTACGAAGATCAACACCGATTGGATCCAATCGATCTCCATCGTTGTCACTGACAGAAGTAATGTCTCCCCTTCAAAACAAAGAATATCTAACCTACATTCCTTCAAGTTCGGCCGGTCTCGGCTTAGGTAAACACAGCTGCAATAAGTAAACACAGCTGCGGTAGGTAAACACGGTAATTATTAGCAGCTTTGACGACATCTAAAGATTAGTGATGGGTTGCTACGAAACAAACTGCTATTTTGAAACTGCTAACTATCGTTAGCAGTTTGTAGCAGCTAACGAATATTAAAAGAAACTGCTACTTTTTGTAGCAGTTTTCCGATGTAAATATTTCTGACGTAGCAACTCTATAGACATCATATGTTCTATCCCGTTGTAGCAGAGAAGTAGTATAAAACCGATAAAACGAAACTGCTACAAAAAGTAGCAGATTTTTTAAACTGCTAACGAAAAGTAGCAGTAGCAGTTTGTAGCTGCTAATGAAAAATAGCAGTTTTACACATCACTACCAAAGATACATCCTTTTCCTATTTCAAATTTATTCATTTTCAGCGGTGCTTTTTACATTTTCTTGTTAAAAATTATAATACATATAAATTAATGAAGTATACTCTACTGCAAATTAGAGATTCTTAAAAGGATAATTAAATGTAAATCACGTTTATACATTTGTGACAATCGCTGCTTATTGTATTTTTACAAGTTTAATAAACGTTTGCATTTATAATGCACATGTGCCGAAATGTGATAATACAGTACTGTATCTATAACAAATGATTTTTCTCTTTACGACAAATATATACAGGGATATTCACATAACTGGTTCATTAGAACTTTTCGATGTTCCTGAAATCCTACAGTTCTGAGAACTTGTAATTACGGATAGCGTCATCTGGTCTCATGGCGAAATTATTTACGCTTTTATATCACTTCCGGGTTAAAGGAAACTTATTTACACATCAACTTTCTTGTGAATTCTTAATATTCTTAATATATGACATGGCACTAGCTGAAATACGGCGCAAGAAATCTACACTTTCAAAATTATGTCTATGTATACAGGGTCATCCAAAATTAATGATCACTTTAACTAAGTTGGCATCGATGAGAGTAACTTTTTTTAATAATAATAATAATAATAATAATAATAATAGAACATCCTATATATTATTGCATTTTTGAATACGTTTAATAATTCTCTATCATCCCTTATTAGACATATTAGCTTGTATTTTTTACGGTTTCCGGGTGCTTTTCTAGTGACAGTCCGAAAAATATGTCTTTTTCATGCATGTAAAACCTTAGTAATCTTTGAACGTCAAAATAATTGGTATTATATTTGTACTATAAATACACATAGTCGATATCTGTTAAATAAGTGTAGTACTTAAATTAAATATTTTAAGCAGCGTTTCTGAAATTGTGTTCTGCGAAACCACAGAGTTTCATGGAACCTTGCTGTCACTTTCCCATTTCTGCAAAATCTTGATGGAATCTTTACCGCCCTGTTCGTCACTCATTCTTCATAAATTAGCAGGAAAGAAATACAAATGTGACTGCAAAAATAAACTTTGAACAACATTTGGCACTTCAACAAAGAATTATATGAAATTGTCATACCACTTGTATCTGAAAAGAAGGCCTGTATACTATAGTAATAAATCATTCTTTGATTCTTAAATAAATTACAACTGGAATTAATTGTTAATCATACCTCAGAAAGAAGATAACTTTTAGTGACATTGCATTTTTAAATGTTCTAAAATCAATAATTTAACACTATTAAATATTAAAATATTATATAAAACGAGCATAAAGCTCGGGCAATATTCGATACACGTCGTAGTCGTATTTATATATCGCTTGCAGCGACTTTCGTACTTATTCGTCTTATTTCTCGAAATATAAATTGAACAGTGTGGCAATAAATCCCCCTAGCTAAATATGTAAATAAGGTACATACTTCTAACAACGCTTGAAAACAAGCTACTCCCATTAGGAAGAAAGGTTTGATTTCGGGTCTCTGGAGGGAGACATTATTTCTGTCAGTGACTGTACATATAATATATGTCGCACACCGATCGTTATCACCACAAATGGCGCTATTTTCGTATAACTTCGAGTGACGTATGTACATTACCCGCCGCTGACATTACCTGTAGAGATATTAGAAACATCACAAAGTAAGCAAGATGAATGACACTAGACTATTACAACATTGGTTTATTATTCAACTAAATCCAAAGATAGTTACAAAAATAAATAATTTAATAAATAAACTTTGGTAATTTTGTGTGAAATACAAATAATGTAGTTATGTACAAGCATATTTTATAATCTATTATTCTTAATTTAAGTCTTACAACCAACTTTCAATGTTTTTAATTAATATATGACATAATATAATGCATTTTTATTACTGCTGTATTAAAATTCATACTTTAAATATTTCTAACACACTATTTTCAGTACCATATTTAAATATGATTTTAGTTCTACCGCAAGAAGCTTACAAAATCAAATTTTATTCTACCGGTAAAAAACCCCAATGTATATAAAGCTAAATTTATATAATCCTTAATATTTTAGGATAGATTAAAATGTACTGATCCAAAGAAAGTTTATCAATAATAAACATATAATAGCTTAAACTATACACGAGTCAACCAATACCAATACGAATAACTTACAATATTGTAGAATATCATTTCCAACTCATAAAGTGAAACGGAAAATAAAGTCTTTTTTCCTACTTCTGAACTACAACATAATAAAACAATCAACCCCGTCGTACACATTTTTTACGCTATCGCAATACACTACATAAGTATGTATAAAGGAGTTCATTAGCGCTAACTAATAGAAAACTTCAGAAGCTTTACATACAGGAAAAAGGTTCAGTGCACCTGTGTTGTGATTCACTTCAAATGGTAACACCTGAATAATTTTTTAATTTTTTGGTGAATTTTAAAACCTTTTTCCTGTATGTAAAACTTCTGAAGCTTTATCAAATGAGTAAACTACATTTTAGTCTTAGCAAAAAAGTAGCTTACTACAATCAAAAATCTCCTGGGAAAATTAAAAACCGTATTCGGATTTTTTGGTTGAAAACAAATAAAAATACTTGCTAAAAATGTTCAAGCATAATTTCAATTTTATTCTCGCAAGATTGCCATGAATCAAGCATTGGTTATTTGACACGTTCTTAGTAAACACCTAAACTATTGTTGATTTTAATGGTTCAAATAATTCGATTATGGCTACAAATAAGCTACATATAATCAAAAAATTGTAAGATTTATTGGTAAAAATGTGCGATCAACAAGACAAACTCCACGTGCACTGCAAGACATCCTGCAAACAAATCAAACAAATTTAGAGTTTGGGAGTTTGATACGTATTGAAATTGTTTTGAAAAAAACATCCCAATATGTTTTATCCATTTTTTAGATTAATTCATTGCAGTAGCTTTCTTTTTAAGGCTAAAATGTAGTTTACTCGTTTAATAAAGCTTCATATACAGAAGAAGATTACTTAAAATTCATGAAAAATTAAAAGATATTGAGATGTTACCATTTGAAGTGAAACACGCTCTATAATCCAAAATACAACAATGATATTTTGTTCTGAATTCAAATTGTACCAAGTTGTTTAATTTTTTTATGGAAAAACGTCATATATATGCCCAAAAAATAATTTAACCAATTTTTCCAAAGCTTGAATCCAAATGTCAACGTTTTATTGGAAAAATTGTCTATTCTGTATATTTAATAGCTATTACGATATTAAGTATCACACATATCTAGAGACAAACCAGAAGTATCTAAATACGATTGTAGCAACAGCAATAACATACGAAGTGTACAACTTTTTCAATATTAATTGACATCTCTTTACGTATGGAATTTATGTAAAATATAGGAAAATATATAAAACCAATAGAAATACGGAAATCTTTCAAGCCATACTAAAAGCTTAATATTCCACGGCAATATTGTGATATTCTATAGCAGCCGTATTGTCTTGGTGAAAAACATAAGACTTTCCGAGTCGCATATCTTCATAGTTGCTAATTAACAAGCTGAAGATATTCGCTTCTTTCCTACTATTTGCAAGCATAATTCATAACCATACTGCAGATTGGTGTCTATTAGGTGTAGTATGTTAAAACAATGTATGTCCTTCAATGCTGCATGGAATTATGCAGCACACAGGTAGCAACAGAGAAGAACATCGCAATATTAAAACTATCAAACTAATAAAATACTACTACAATTTGATTATTAATGGTTCAGGCTATAATAAGAGTATACTAGCACTACTTTTTCACTACATTTAGGGGCAGTATGTTGAGGTCTATCAGTAAGTAGTAATCAATTTCAACTGTAGACATTATCTTTCATTTTTAGTAGACATTACCGACAACATATTTGAGTTTTAGGAAATGTGTAAAAATCAAAATGTCTTAGACCGTTAAGTCTACAATTAAAGCTATGACGAGACAGCACGGATGATCGCGTATGCCACATATTTCTGAATACGTGTTGAAGTAGGATTGCAATAAGTTGCTGAAGTATAATTTTTATAGTATTAAGCATTATTTTAAGCATTATTTTCATTGATGCAGCTGCAGTGGCTTCCAAGCTGTATTGCTTGTTGGACTACTACTACAGCTCTTGCTGTGTATTTTTCTGTCTGTAAACTTGCTTTCTATCTATTCTTTTACTTTAGTATTTGCCTATTTTTGACTCGTAAATAAAATCCATTCCTCAAATGAGCAAGCAATAACCGCAGCATAGTCATAACGACAAAGACTATGTATTTGAGAAAGATGACCTTACGTAAATATTAAATTCACAAATGTTACTTCGTTGAAATTCTTCAATCATATCAATTCAGACAATATTATTTATGTACTGAGGTTATAAACAAACTAATATTAACATAATACTGCATAAATACATTAGTCGCGCTTCGCCACCTAACGTGCAAAATTTCATAGGGTTGTATCGAAAGATTATTTGACCTCGCCCTACAAATTTGTACTGGTTAGCGGGAAAAATACTTGTCTTAATTCTGTGATAATAATGAACGATGTAACAATTTTTCTACTACTCTGGAACTAAAGAATTATTGAAAACGATGTTAAAGAAATGAAAAACCGTGTATGATATAAGTAAGTGCAAGTGTTCACCAGTATTTAATCTACACAACTAATGAGAACTAATATGAACTAACCATACAATTAATCAAATTCGAAATATACAATAATTTTGGCCTTACGTTTCCAATAAATGTTTTTGATATTTTAAATGTAAATCACATTATTATGAATATAGAATATAGGCATATAGCAGCAAATTTAATTCTTATTACATACATTGTGAAAAACTAAATTTGTGTAATAATAAAACATAAAATATATTAAATTTATCTAAGCAATCAAAACACTTCTCAAACAAACCCAATAACAAGTGTTATTGCTAATTTAAGACATAGATTCTTCTAAAACTATACCTCAAATGTTATAAATCTTAATATTATATAGTAACAAGTATTACAATGATATTGGTAATAGTTGTATAATAGATTACTGTTTCAGTAAATACTAGTCTAAATACTGGTCTACATATAATTTACATGAAGTTGGTTGGTATCAAGTTTGCCAGATTTTTGTTTTCGCTTTTGTTCTAAAGGTAACAAATTTCGCAACACTAGTTTAATTTAATTATACCATAACCTACAATATGATGTATGATTGTTGGAAGCATTGCAATTTAGCCACAATGCATGATATCTCCCTGCTGTGTTTAAATTCCTGAAATAATACTATACAAGTAAGCAAAAACAATCAAAAGCAACTACCAAAAAGTACCATAAATTTGTTTAATCGTTCACAATTTATAATAAGAATAGATTGATTATCTAGAATCCAAAGCAACTTATTGTGTTATATAAATACGAGTATACCCCAAATATGTGTTGTAAATTATTATATTATTTTGCGTTTCTTAGATCGTCTCTACATGCTTTATGAATCTAATTTTTCATTTAATATTTTCTCGGTGTGTGACTTTCACAATAAACTACTTATTAGACTACTTATAACAACGAGGCAAAACCTGTTTGCATATATATCAATAATTACATTAGAAAAATATTAGTAGATATATTTAAACTTTCCAGTAACATTATCCACTAAATATCGTAATGGGGTCGCAAAACAACACAAAAAAATGAGCGATTACTTCTGAAATGTGTATATGAATCTACAATATCAGGTATTTGTATAAGCATCAATTGTGAGCTACAATGTCTAATATAGACGTACAAATTTACTTATTACAACTACATTTTATATAGTCAGTATCAACGATATTAAGATTTAAAAATTATTTCAAAAATTGAGAATGAAATAAACGAATCATTGTTTTTGGTTATAATTCGTTTTCGTGCCTTTTTCCAATCATATCATAACTACAGATCTACAAAATCAGGTAACACTTAACCTTTATAATAACCAACCTCATATGGCACGCAGTTAAATAGTTATGCCCTGATATACATAAGTATTTTATAAAGTTATTTAATAGCTTAGCTTGTTTGTTAAATACCTACAAATTTAACTAAAACGCTACTTATTTAACAAACATCGCATTAATATTGTGGATAAGAATAGCATTAAATCAGTGTCACCTAAATTGTGGCAACATCGATTTATCAACATTAAATCCTAATCGTTTATACAAATTAAATAATTCTATTTTTTCAGCTAAGGTGGTAGTTTTACTTAATCCATCTGATATTCTGTCGTGCCATCCGCCACTAGGTCCTGTGTGACCAACCGTATAATGATCATCATCTTTATGTAGATGGAAATGTACATTTTGCGGCGCATGATGTGAATGCTGATGTTCTAATTGCGACTTCCAACTACCAATCTTGGCAGCCCATCCAGCTACGTTCATTATTAAAAGTAAAATCCCAATACCCAAGCCTTTCACAGACAAGAGAGTTAAAATTTCAGCGTAGTTATTATAACACCTAGTGCAAAGACCACTATGGGAATAATAAATCTTAACTTCTTGCCAATACCAAAACATCTTCCTGAAAAATAATAAATCCATTAGAACTGTAAAAATTTTTGAAAATAACGAACTCACCAACGAATGTATCTTCTGATTTAGCTTGATCTTTAATTGAATTCCATATTGCGAGAACGCTGTCTGCTAATGCGTTTCTAAATTCTGATTTGGATATCTCTACGAATACTTTATCATTTTCGTTAGCACAGGTTACAACATTCAGGAACATAATAAGACACACTACGGAAACAATATTCTTCATATTAATTTTTACTCCAGAAACATATTATTTCTTCGTAAAAGGAACCTAAACAAATAAAATGAAGTGTAAATAATGAGTTTCTGCAAATACACGCTAATAACATAAATTAAGAATAGCATAAGAAGTCAAATTGGTTCAAAGCTTTAACATTAGGTTTGCAAAAACTTTCCATATTTTCAAAGCGTCTGGGTGTTCTATGTATTTTAAACTAAATTCGAAATTTTCAGCGGGATATTTCCATTTTATAAGTAAAAGTTTTTCTTTAAAGCAAATTTCGTTTCTATATTTAAAAAAAAAGTTTTTATTAACTTCTTCAGAGTAATTAAATTCGGTTTAAAGCACTTTACTTAAATACGCATTTCCTACTGAAAAATTCGAATTTAATTTAAAAAAGATGATGTAAGGTGAGTCTGAATCAGGTTGCAAGAAATGATCAGGTAATAGCCACGCTCATGTAAACTACACAACTGACATCTATCTATTAGAAAAAGTTATTAATATTCAATATATTGAAATTTGTAAATTTCTCCGAACACCAAAATGAAACTTGTTGTATGATTAATTATCAAGGTTAAAAAGATTTTTAAGCGGTTTAACCTAGATACTTTCATAAATATTCGCTGGAATCAGATCATGACTGATGACAGAAAACGAAACAATACATTCTCCGCTTGAAACCTACCTCTGTTCCTTCCTTCCGATTAACAGTTAAATAATATCAATAACTGTTGTAATAGCTCAATCTTATATCACTTGAAATACTTTTATTATTAAGTATCTACTTGCTAGAAAAATATATTTTACATTTAAAATTTAATTATAGTAGATAGGATCTAATACAAAGCTATGTTAAAAGGATTTGCAATTACACATCTTACTTGAATAAAGTGAAATATGGTAAGATATCCGTGTTACAAATATGATCTGCAGTATGTAATGTAAAATTAACAGCGCTGAATTTCTTCTGATAAAAATAAAAATCTAAGTGTAAACTTTCATCAACTTGATGAATTGTAATCAGAGAAGCGACACACTTTGCTTGAAATATATGTAGTTATGTAGTGGTATGTGTGATCAGATGTTTCTTAAATAGACAACAACAATACTACTAACCTCGACAATCATAGAAAATCGAATTACAGAATCTCTATATAGAATTTCGTAGAAAAGACTATGAATGCTTTATAGGTATCATATGCCGCGCATTCAAATACTTATTACATACGTGCAGTACCATCAAATATCATTAATACAGTAATTAATAATACTGTTTAATTTGTTCAAATCTCAGTGCAGAAATACCACTGACTGAATTAATTCGATTATTCAATTTCGCTGAAGTAGCACAACTCAATCAATCATTTACACTGACTTATGTATTTCCCAAGTACGTCAATTCTTTGATTATAATAATTCATTTATTGATAGAAAGTGAAATACAAAAAAATATCCACTACACTGAATTAATATCACTGCGGCATTGTGTTCGAAATCAAATGAGGCAAAATAGAAAGAGTATCCATCCTATACCAACATTTCAATTTGTTCAAACTTACAAATCGTACTTTCAATTCATTAGTGTCTCAAGTGTAAATATTTACTTGCGTGGAGGGCTTTTACGAATGATTATTAATTAATTTAGACTTTATGTTATATTGTTTCATTGTAAATTTCTCCATGTATGAGGAATACAACTTGTCATATTATAATAATTGGAAAAACTGCAGCTATAGTAACATTGAACTGGTATGGTGTATGTGAGTAGTAATTAACTAACTACATATACTAATTGAAAGAAAGGAGAATGATGGTAAACAACAAATTTAAACAAGTTGGAAGGAATTACATTTATTGTAGCTATATCCAACAAAGTTTATAACATCAATAACCAATAGTCAACAGAAAAGAATCGAAAATTGAAAATAGTGAACTAAATGTTAAAGTAACACACAACTTAATAGACATCAGATTTAATGTTATTCTAAATTTTTTAATAGTTTCATTAGGTTTAGATACAGGGGATGAAAAATACAACGTCGAAAAAAAAGTGCATTTTTCGAAAATCTTCCATATTTTGTTTCCTAAGAGAGATACATTTTGCAAAAGTTGCAGGCTAGAGATAACAAGTCATGAGGATTTTAAAAATGATTTCAAAAAAAATCTAGGTCTACTAGATTTTGCGTGACAATAATCAACTTTTGTTTTTCTTATGGCAGCCATATTGGATTTTGACACTTTTAATATCTTTAAAAAAATGCTATTCAATGATGTATAAAATGTCTGTGTTCAAGATAGTAAAAACATGAAAAATAGAGAAAGTAAGATTTTAACATAGTACACCGATAATAAATGTGACATTTGTATTAAACAACTCTAAAAGCTGTAAAGTTTATTCTGAAATGTCAATAATCTCATTGTTAATCTCATTGTATTGTTACAAGTATCTGTACTGTGCAAACCTAAGATGAATCGATTTGCAAATAGTGACAAATATCAAATGCTGGAGTGTTTTATTTTGTGTGGAAGAACGATGAATTGGCTGCAGAAAAGTATTTCGATAGATACCCTGAAAGGCGACAGCCAGAAAAAGCATTTTTCGCCGATTGCGTGATAATTTGATAATGCATGGAAGTTTTGTCAAACCCAAAAGAAGCCAAAACAATGAAAATAATGAAAATATTATTCTTCAAGGAGCAGTTGAAAATCGCCACAACGTCTTTATGGGTAATTGAAAATACACTTGACGTCCCTAGGTCAACAGCTGGTACCATTTTAAAGCGTGCCAAAGTCAAACCTTATCGTGAAAGAGCCAGTCAAGGGCTTCAAAATAGTGACGAAATACGGAGAGCACAATTCTGTCATTGGTTCATCGAAAAACATAATGAAACTCTAAACTTCTTTGCGAAAATTTTATGATCTGATGAGAGTCGATTTACTAACTCTGGAATGTTTCCTAATGAAAATCCACACCTAATTCGTGGCATTAGACAGCAAGTCAGATGGGGATTTAATGTCTGGATCGGTGTTATTGATACCCATGTTATCGATCCATTTTTTTCAATGAGAATTTGAATTCTGAAAGGTATTTAGAACTTTTACGCACACATGTTGTTGAACGAAATGAAGAACTTCCACTTGTCACGTTGCAAAATATGTATTTTCAGCAAGATGGAGCTCCTCCACACAATTCCTTTTTAGTTACGAATTATTTAAATAATCAATTTTACAATAACTGGATTGGTAACCGAGGACCAATAGGGTGGCCTGCTAGGTCCCCGGATCTCGCACCTCTTGATTTTTTTGTATGAGGCTATCTGAAAAACAAGGTGTATTCGAGATCTTATGAAAATGTTGAAGAATTACGTCAAGCAATTGAAAAAGCAGTGAATGGAATGACACCGAACATGGTTAGACGATCTTGTGAGGCAGTACTAACACGATGTAGATTATGCATACGAATGAACGGTGGCTTATTTGAACAGTTGTTACATTAATGATTCAGCTACCTAACCACGTTTATTTAATGAACACTAACAAACAAAATGTTAAAGATATTTTGACAGTACTTGGAGACTTGTTATTTTTTGTTTTTTTTTTATCAGTATACACTTAAGTTATCCACAATTCCATGGCCTACTATGTTAAAATCTTACTTTCTCTATTTTTCATGTTTTTACTATCTTGAACATAAACATGTTATACATCATTGAATAGCATTTTTTTGAAGATATTAAAAGTGTCAAAATCCAATATGGCTGTCATAAGTAAAACAAAAGTTGATTATTGTAACGCAAAATATAGTAGACATAAATTTTTTTTTGAAGTCATTTTTAAAATCCTTATGACTTGTTATCTCTAGCTTGCAACTGTTGTAAATTTATGTCTTTTAGGAAACAAAATATGGAAGATTTTCAAAAATGCATTTTTTCTTTTTCACCCTGTATCTGCCTAATGAAACAAAAATTTCAAAATCTGATGTCGGATTATTCATGGACAAATGAATACGCAACTTTTCTCCCATTTAACCGACGTTGTATCTGCAACCGTTTTCAATATCCCCATGTACTGCATTTTAAACTGGACACCCTGTATAGGTCAAACTAGGCAATATTTAAAGAAACGATTTATAACCACTAATGCACATAATGTAATTGCCGACACTGTCTTGTCTATTAAGTCTAATAGAAATGACATAAGTAATTGTTTGAAAATACCACTTGAAAATGAAAAAATTATTATAAAAAAGATTAATTTATGAAGTAATGTACATATTTATATCAGGAAGGAGGACAATGTAATCAATTTTAGATCCTGATATATCCATAATTGAACTGTCTACTATTTTAACTATACATATGAACCTATGTACATTGTAAACAGAATCTTATATATCAACGAATTCTTTGTTCTTAATTGCAATACATTGCTGATAGATATGGCTATTAGATTTTTATATTGTTTGACAGACGTTTGCACATCAATTTGTCCTGTTGATAAAGAAGTTATCTACTAAAACACAAAATTGTTGTTATGGAAGAATCTGATTAATTCTAGTATACCTTTTATACATTTGTAAGTAGAATTTCCGGGCAAAAAGATAATGAACATTTTATTCCACTGATCAAGTATCATCATGCAAATACTTAAGATTCTATTCTGGAATACATTTATCTCCAGTAAATCTACTTCTTTTTACTGAATAATTTGAATTACAACAGTTATGATGTATAGTATAATAAAAATATTGAATCGTTTATTATTTACGTTAGTAATTCAAATTGAACTCCAACCGGTAAAGCTTAGCAATATTAAATTTCGTCTTAACAATCCAGGAGTAAACAATATATTCTTGTACTTTCATGTTAGTAAATAAATTGATTTAAAACAATACATACCAAGTTAAATATAATCGTATTATTACATACACTAGATTTTTTACATAAATTACTATGCGGATACTAAACACAAGTTTACCATCACCAACTTGTAATGAAGAATCAACACAATTCGCGCTAAAAGAATTACGTACTGTAGTATGCTGTATATTTTGTAGATCACGGACTAAGTAGTACATGTCTCCCTTCAAGAGAAATTACGAATCAGGAATCGATGGAATACAAATATGATTTTGGCGGGAACTTTCTCTACTGTTGTCTCCCTCTTCATAACTTATTGTCTAAATTAGTCTTCGTAAATGAAGAGATTCGATGACAAGATCGTTAGCATCGTTTAATTGGAAATGTTCTAGTTTTTTCGGTTGACGAGGAAATATGCGGGTAGATATACTAATTTCGTTTAATTATATGAATTGAATGTAGAACAGGTTGCACTGTATAATTTCGTTCAACGACAAACAAACAAAGTGATTTTTATCGAACTGAACAAATCAAGTAATTTTTATGGTAATATCCTTGTACAGTTGTACAAGGATATTTTATTTATATTCAAGAAAAGAAAAACAGTTCAATTTTTTCTTTTTATATTATACTTTATCATATTTAATGAATGTGTACAGGAAAATATATACATATAAGAAATGTCTACAAACAAAAGATTTATATAAAATATATCTCAACACTTAACACATATGTAACCTACTTCTGAGTTATTCTATACATCCATCACTGCTGTGAAAATAGTTGCTGACTGTAACTAGCAACACAGTAGAGTATAGGACTTCAAACGAAAATTATATTACTAAACTACAATATTTTGTTAAACACTGCTACAAAAAAAATGAACTTATAAAGCATAATGAGATAGTTTTAAGTGAAAATAGATATACAACTATACTGTAAAATACGGTAACAACGCAATAATATGATAAATTGATTAGGTACTCCTTAACGTTCGTCTCTTTATTTATTTGAATTTTTGCCAATAAATATTTGAGTGTAAGACAAATCAATAAGTCAATATTGTATTCTTGTAATGGAGGTTGTCTACTAGATTTCTCAACACAAAACAGTTCAATACCAGTTTGTATTTGGGCATGCGACACCGCAATAGTACCACATTTCAACCATTGCCCAAAATTAAATGCTCTGATTGGCCCGATTTAGAATTAAAATATAATTCGGTTTACGCAGTAATTAAGTATAGTGTAAATAATAATCAGTACTATACGAGTAGAAGAGATATAAATGGGATATTTTGTTATTTTTATTAATTTTTTTATGTTATAAACTATACGCTTTCATTTGCCGACATAAACCATCCTCAATAATAATAACAATATACCTACATAGGGTTATTAAGGAAACTGGTTCCTTAGAATTGTTCGATATTCCCACAAGGTAATTGTTCTGAAAACTTGTAGTTAAGGATAGCGAAATTATTTACGTTTTTGTCTTATTTTCGGCTTACCGGAAATTCACATTTCTGAAATCACTGTCACAGTTTCTATCTGGCGTATTGTTAATTGAAATATGAAACATCAAATTTGCGCTTTCGAAACTATGTCTGTATACAGGGTGTAACAAAATAAATGTAAAACATTTCAGGGGGTGATTCCTCATCGAAAAAGGGGTCTTAAATAGGGTTTTTCATATAAAGAAACTTCATTGGAGCATCCCTTGTTAAGATACATCCCCTTAAAGGGAGTATATAAAATTTGTTTTACTAATAGCGGCCTACTAAATAAATTAGTTTTACATTTTCGTTTTATGACGTTTCTTTATATGAAAGACCCTATCTCTTTTTCGATGAGGAATCACCCCCTGAAATGCTTTACACCTATTTTGTTACACCCTGTATGCAGGGCCGTCTGCATTACATTATTAATTCCGTTTGTATATCCCAAATAACAGAAATTGATTTTTTTATGTGTGGTGGGTGCTTACTTGCAATGACTCCGTAAGATGTATCGCTTGCATGCCTATATCACTGCAACTCTCGCGGTGTAGTTTTTGTGTGTGTGTGTGTGTAAATTGTGTTCAAATGGCTTTGTGACAGCATCATACGCCTGTTTATAATGCTGCACTGCTCATCACTTTGCTCCCAACAAGCGAATGGTTAGTCGATCCGGATTTCAATTGTCCGAAAAAATGTCATTGTCTCTCCGAAGAATTGAAACCCGACTCCTATCGTTCCGTCACAACGATAGTCGGCCGTCTAACCATTGCGGTTATCGACCCGTTTAATAAAGCTGCAGTAGGAAGGAAAATGTAAATACCTGATCTAATTATTAAAGATTCTCCACAATTTCATTATAATATTTTACGGGTCGATAGCCGCAGTGGTTAGGCGGCCGACTATCGTTGTGGGAGGACGATAGGTGCCGGGATTCAATTCTCTGGAGGGACGGTGACATTTTTTCAGAGAGTTTAATCCCGGATCGACCTGCCATTCGCTGTTAGGAGCAAAGTGATTAACAGCGCGGCATTATAAAAGGCGATATGATGCTGTCACAAAGCCGTTTAAACACAACTTACACACACAAAACTACACCGCGAGAGTTGCAGTGATAGCCAGACAAGCGATACAGCTTACGGAGTCACTGCAACTAAGCATCCACCACACATTAAAAACAAATTAAAGCATTACACTACTAGTTTTGGATCACTGGTAACTTCATTGTTTACATTTAATATGATGTATTTGCATTTCTATGAATTCGTACAGTTTTTATTTATAATCCACCAAGTTACTTCAGTTTTATGTTATGTACCTACTAGACATAAAACGATTATTATCTAGTAGGTTAGAATTTGCAATCATCTTTCATAAACTATATAGTTTATTACAGGTTTCAATAATTCCAAATAATTTCATTATTACCGTTTAATGTAATTTGACACAATTCTTTCAACTGCAACCACTCGACTCTTATCTCATGAGTAACCTAACTATTGCTACTTTTAGTAGCGTTTTTTTTATATATTTAAGTGAAAAGGAGATGTTAAAATTATAAACCACTTTGTCTATAAAAGAATCATACCGTTCATCAATATCCGCATCGACAGAAATATTCCAGATTTCTTAGTTTATTAATGCTTTGTATAAATCTACATTTTCTTTGGAATTCAATTGTTTGTAAGGAACTGAAACATTTTCAGAAATATGAGCAGTAATGTTTAATGACAGTGTCATTAACGGTGCTAAATGATCTGATACACCATTTTCAACAATATCTAACTCAGAGTGTGGCAACTCTGGGCAATTAGTATCGTAGGAGTGTATATCTTTAAATTCTTTTATGTCCTTGCAGGTAAACTTTTGCAAAACATCTAACAATTTAGTCAATTTATCCAGAAAAACTTTAAAACTGCCACTTCTATATATTGCAGTCATCAATAACTTCATCTTTGGTAACGCAATGTTTGACGCGGCACATTCAAAATTAAACTCAACAGATATACATATTTCTAATTTCCTGAATACTATTAGAGTATGTGACTATGATATTCGGCACAAAAATAGCTGCACCGTCATGTATATCGTTTTTTTTCTACTAAAGTGATCAATCAAGCATAAATCACCTAAACTAACAGTTTCAATTTTTTTGAACCAATCTTCAAGCAGCTATACATTTATCGATAATGGAACTCAATTTTAAAAATAGTATAATTGAATATTCTTTTGTGAAGATCTCCATCTTGGCAAAATTGGCTTTTACCTCCAAAAACAAGGATATCCATAAAATATTTTTCTTCAATAGTAAAAGCCATTGTGATCTATTGACATTGTTAGTCTGATTCCTATGTGTGTTTAGATGACTAGGCTTACCAACACTTCTCCTATCTTGTTAAATATATTTGTTTCGGCTTCTTTAACATCTTTACCTGCTTTTGTTCAGATGACATAATATAATAATTCCTCTAGAGCGGTATTTCTAGAAGAATTATTATACAGGGTGTTTCCTGAGGTAACCGACAAAATTATATCATGTGTTCTAGAGATGATTCTGATCAAAAAAGTTCATATAGGTACACCATAGGTCAATTCCTTTTCGTTTTCGAGATATCAATCAACGTAAAATTTCTCGCTAAATTAAAAAACACTGAGTGCTATAAAATGTTGAAAGAAGCCTATGGTGAGAATTTTCTATCTCGTGCACATTTGTTCGAATGGCATAAAAGGTTTTCTGAAGGCCAAAAGAGCTCCGAAGATGACCAACGTCCAGGTCGACCTGTGTCTGTTTCAACAGCGCAAACCGCGAACAAAATCAATGAAATTGTACGCGGAGATCGTCGAATAAGCATTTGCATGATTGCTGAGACTGTAAACCTTGATAATGAAATGGTCAGAAAAATTTTATATGACGAATTGAAACTGAAAGTCTGTGCGAAGTTGGCTCCAAAAAATTTGACCGCCGACCAAAAGCTCGTCCGCCAACAGATCTGCTCTGAATTTCTTGAGAGGTTAGATGATGACCCTGAATTGATGGAAAACATCATCACTTGCAATGAAACCTGCATCGCCAACAATGAAAAAAGCAAGGATGTCGAAATCAAAATTTAAATCCATGCTAATCGTTTTTTTTTCGACATCAGCGGCATCGTGTTGACTGAATGGGTTCAAGATGGTGAAACTGTAAACCAAACTTACTATTTAAACGTTTTGGCTACACTGCGAGAGTGAGTTCGCAAGAAATGGCTGGACTTGTGGAAAAACAATAAGTCGTGGATCTTGGACTAGGACAACGCACCTGTCCATAACGCGCTGTCTGTGAAGCGTTATTTAGCCGCTACAGGCACTCCAGTGCTCGAACACGCGCCATACTCGCCTGATTTAACACCCTGTGAGTTTTTCTTGTTTCCGAAGATCAAGTCTGCCTTAAATGGAACCCTGTTCGAGTCGATGGAAGAGGTGAAGTTCCTAAATGCTCTTACAAAAGAAGGCTTCTAACATTGCTTTGACCAGTGCAAAAAACAAATGGAACGGTGTGTGGCGAAGGAAGGAGAATACATTGAAGGGGACCATTCGATTGTAGAATAACTTTTAAAATAAAACATGTTCATTGTTTTTCTCGTTATTTAATACCTAGACCTGGCAGATAATAAAATCTGTTTGAAATACAAACACGTGGAACAAAACAATCTAAAATTGAATAAAGTTTCTTACAAAAAACCTGGCAATTTCAGATAATATAAAAGGCGTTACTTATTGTATATAAATAGAACATCCTTAAATCTTATTACTCTCTCTGATTTCAGGAACGATTCAGGTTCGAGAAAATACCTAAGACGAGAAGAGGAAGAAATTTGAATGTTCTTGGAACTGTCAGTTTCTTCAATCTTTTGTTGTATGCACAGAGTATTAGTGGAATACTTGATAGATAACTGACAGGTACTGTACATCTTTCTTTCTTCCATTAGCTCCAGTAAGACATTCAACTTTAGTTTAGTATCTGATTTTATCAATGCCACAATTGCAGGTTTCATATATATGGAATGACTTCCAAGAGCAAAGCAATCCAAGTAATTCCATGAAATTTTGAATCTAGTTTTTAAAGCTAGAACTCGATACATAGTTGACTGAATTTTTTGAATACCCAGCAACACGGTGCCTGTCGTATTGATGCATATTAAACAATTAAGTAAGACCACAGCCCATCGGTTAGATATAACGTGATTTCGAATAAAATAATAATAACATTAAGACAACTTTATCAGCTCACGAAAATATCATCGTCACACAGAACAACTTTGATTACTGGTTACACAACGTCCAACTATTAATTTTAACATTCTCTCTTACGAATTTAAAAAAATCGCAGAAGCAACACGAAATAGTACATACAAAGCAACATGTCTTTTTCTCTAATACAGTAATTACATTTTCTTCATATGGTGTTGTTAAAAGAATCAGAATTAACCTCAGTTAGGCTATGTCTCACCAAATATTACAGACAAAGCCTAGGAGAGGCTATTTCTTTCTTCTTTCATTTTCTTCATTTAAATAGTAGAAATGTAGTCATAGCAGGTACACAGCAGAAAGTTTCAACTACTAAAGCCAATAGCAATAAGTCACCAATTCAGTCGTTCCTCTGTGTGTGCTTCGTAAAATGGTCAACTACCGAACTAATCAACTAATTATATATTATTTATAAATATAATGTACTGCGATCAAGTAGTCTCATAATTTCAAACTCAAATCTCACAAACGTTTTTAGTTATAAAGGCAAGAGCTGCTGAAAACACTCCCAGGGAATGTAGAAAGTAGTAGAAGAATGACTGTGATTGAGTGTGACACAACCTAGACGTTTCTGGTGATACCAATTTTTTACCTAATCCGTTTCTATTAGAACACGCACCTAGCTGAAATATGGCTCGGGCTTGTAGTTTATCGTGTAGAATTGTTAAAACGTTTGATTCAGATATATTTAGTGCTTTAGCAATGCAAGCGAAGATCCTCGAAAATCCTTATTTCCTTTTTCATCCAAACATCAGAATTTGTTCCGTCCAAAAGCTTTCCACTTCTTAGGGCATCTTCAATGGATTCGGCACCCTACCAAACATTTTTGAGCAATATCTTACTTTAAAATATGACAAACCTTTGGCCCACTACATTACTCATTCGTTCGTAAATAGTTTTAGGAGAAATCGGACGCGTTAAAAAAGTTGATGACACCATAATGTTCCAGCTGTCGCATAATTAATTGTTTGCATGTCTAGTTTCGTTCGCATTTTATTGCCTTCGACTCAAATAATAAGAAAGAAAGAGAATGTAAATCCAGAAATTTATAAAAAAATTCGATCGCTACGTCATCAACCTAAACGTGTTTGAACAGGTCAGGATATTTCAGGCTATGCTTATCGTTTAGTATTTATTAAACCAAATAATACCACATTTAGTATTCAAGTTATTTACGAAATTAATATTTATTCATTTTTCACATTATAAAGCAATAGGTAATTCACAATGCAAGAATTCATTCTAAAATCAGGTTTTTAATTTCAAGGAATTAAAGTTTCTCCGTTAACGGTACTTGCAAATGCGGACAAACTTTCATTTGCTTACGTATATAGATATAATAAATCGTTTTAAGAGAAAAAAAAAACTATAAAAGGTACACAGAATTTCAATATTAATTAATATTAAAGATGATCACCAGAAAAAGACGGAGCTAATAATAACGATAAGAGGTAACAAGATTATATGTATATTGTGTAAATAACATATGCACGACTTTTCGCTCGTGTTAACATATCAGAAATTCATTTATAGCTACTCCTTCTCCAAGCTCATGCAAGTCAAAACAATTGACCTTGACATTAAAGTTGCAATATGAGATGTATGTTTATGTGTCAAGTGTTAATCGCATAGCAGATAGTAGGATTAAATTGTTGGAATACTGATGAAGTTTACTGATCGTGTATACTACGGAAGAATACAATAAGAAACACAAGTATGCATGTACATTGTTATAAATATATGGAATTATATCACAAAGTAAAGGACATACTTTAAGTTCTTATATAGTTATATAAAATCTAGTGACAATTACGATTAAGTACAATAATTGTTCAAACAAAGCAATTCAAACGAATTGAACTCCAGAAAATCGGTCTAGAATACATTTTGTATAATATGAGTATGAATTTTATAGAAATTAATAGAATGTATTTAAGAGCAAACCTCTGTAATATGATTAGTAAACTTAAACGAGCATGGTCTGCGATTGAGCTTTCCAAATAAAGAAGACCAATAACTAATAATACCCTCGCTGCAGAAGTTCTTCGTGAAATTCAATCTTGTACCAATAAATCGGAAGTAAACATTTTAAGCATTTATTTTAAAAATATCAAGTTGTATTTTTATAATTAACAATTCAATTAACTATCCATTTTAAATTCGATAATCACACATTCAGATCAATTGTTCATAGAACACACGATAGGCATTAAAATAAATTATTTTCTTGAATAGCAATTTGAAGCAGCTTTCAAATGAGATGTCACTTGTATATTGTTGCTATTTAAAAAAGATGACATCTTTAATGATTACATTGCTAGTTATTTACTAGCATATATGTCTCGGCTATACTTTATGTATGCCAAATATTTTCGCTTTAATTGTGTTCAGGGACTTTAGACGTGCATAATATATGTATGTAGGTACAGTCTGTTCCAAAATTAATGTCACCCCCGCAATTAAAAGATCCAACAAAAATCATCTTACCTATCACTCGACACAATTTTTGATTAATGAATATCAAAATTGTAATTGCGCTCTAAAATAAATATCGGTCAAACCTAGTGCATTCGTTTCGCAACAGAAGTTATAATGTGTCTTCCATCACATCACGCGACATTAATTTTGGAACAGACTGTACATATAGTTACAGCCGTGTGTTTATTTTCCAATTTTACTGAAAAGTATTGAACGCTAGTTATGTCATTACTGTTTACATGCTAGTCATGTACATAGGCGTTGAAATTATAAGGATCATAAAAGAAATAAATTTTTGTAATAAAAGAAGTAATGAACTATTTGGTATAAGTATTTCTTACGTACTAACTCTTGACGTATTTGATGATTGTTATCCCATTGATACTGTGAGTAAATTATAACATGTGCATAATGCTATTAAAATTAATGCTATTTTGATCCATTTGCAATACATTTTATTATTTCCCAAAACTCATTAAGAGCGCGCCGACGAGGCAAGATATATATAACTACCACGAGATGGCGCGAGCGGTAACGATTCGAAATAATTTGTATAAATTGGTTTCTAGTGCAAACGAATGGTTTGAATCTGCATTCAAAGGTGGCGCTTAGTTTCATAGAAATTGTTTCCAGAATATGGCGGTAATGTCACTAAAATTTAAATAAAGGTACATATTAACAGCTCAAGCGGCGGGTGATTTTGCAAGCACGACAGCGAAGGCGAAGCGCTTGAAATGTAGCAAGTGTTTTAATGACCAGTTTTTATTGGTTTCAATACTACAAATAGAAATGCGTCGAAAACCGAGGTATGTTTGTAATTCATAATCAACGAAAGAGCGAATCGACGGAACCGAAGCGTCGAAAACCGAAGTATGCCTGTACTTTTTCTCCTAATTCAAAAATTAATTGAATATCTATTATTATTAACTATTTATCATTACTTCTTTAAATTTATTATACACCGTCGTTTTCTACACAACTACGATTGGTGAATAAAGGCGGGTTCTGACAGGCGCGTCGTCGCTGTGAGCTGTAGCGTGGTGTGAAAAAAAAAATGTAAATGACATTTTATGATGAGTTACTATAGAAACACCTCGTAACCCTCGTAACATCTATTCAACGGTCTAAATGTCCAAACCGCCTTGCAAACCTGCTTATTTTCAATTGTAAATTTATAGAAAAAATAGCATATTTTATTTGGAGGAAAAGTTACTTCTCATGGCTTGGTCTCTATAACACGAGCACGCCATGAAAAGTTTTACTTTCCCTCCGTCTAAAATACATAAGATACTATTCCGGCTGAAGCAAGCACCTTCAGATGAGGCCTTTTCCTTTGCTTTTCAGTGTAGTGCAATTTACACTACAATTTGACAGTGCTGCCACGAAGCCAAAAATACAAAGGAACGAATTGAGTGTAGATGAATTTATAACATAACCTCAACCATCAACTCATAATCTGACTTGACAAAACCGAATAGCACTTTCTGAATTCAGGCATTATGTGGTTACTAACTAATCCTTTATAAAAGTGACCTTCAAATCTATATAATGTGAACATTGTTGCTAATACAGACCCGCAATATTATTCTCTTTCTACTTACTACGACTTGCAGCTTGCAGTGTTAAACAAATTTAGTTAAGATAAACTCCTTTGACAGTCTCTTTGCATATATTTATAAAAAGAACTGTCAATTCCCATTATTATAAATTATATCTACGCTGAAAGCATGAAAATGCCTCAATTTGGACTAAACGTCAAAGATATTTTTCACTAATTTATTTACAAATCGTACTTTATTCCTAATAATACTAATAACCTTATTCGATGGCATTTTTTAAAGAAAATTGCATTTGAATTATCAAAAATTGCAATAATAATGGCGTCTGTAATTTAACTCAAAGATATGTAAAAACAATTTTTTATTATTTATTTTTTCTTTATATTTAATACATAACCTCTTTTTGCCTCTCCTTTGCATGCGTTTCATAAATACTTAACGTTATTTTATCAATTATACTGCATAAATACCAATGTATACATTCGTAGTACGTGTACAGTCTCTTCCAAAATTAATGTCACCCCCGCAATTAAAAAAACCAATAAAAATCTGCTTCCCTTTAACTTGACACAATTTTTGATTGATGAATATCAATATTGTAATTGCGTTTTAAAGTAAATGTCGGTCAAACCTAGTGCATTCGTTTTGCAACAGAAGTTATAATGTATCTTCCATTACATCAAGAGACATTAATTTTGGAACAGACTGTACATACTACTAACCTAATTGCTACTAATTACCACGTATGTATTGTGTTATATTGTGTATTGTTCTGGGTTTTGTATTCGTTTCGTATTAATATGTGGACTCATGACAACACGGAAGTTTTAATCCAACTGTACGAACAACACGAGTGTTTGTACTTGGTTCGCCATAATAATTATAAAAATAAGACTAAACGTAGGAGGGCATTATTTATTAAATTCATAATTCCTTTTTTGTTACGTCTTGCTATCCATGGACGAACCCATAACTTTCGGTTACGTCTTTTTTTTTGGATTTCAAAAGGTATGCTGCTATAGCGGTAGTCACATTTATAACTTAACAAATAACAACCAGAAGACTGATGACAATTCGTATAATAACATGGAATTTAGCCACAATTAGCGAATAATTCCTGTAACATTTGGTTTTTGTAGTTAGTACCTTACATCAATTTTTGCATACATTTCTGCATCAATTTTACATGTAAATATTTGATCGTCTATTGCCTCCATAAAAGAGAAAGCTTGTTAATTTTCGCGCCTCAAAAAAAAAGAAATGCTCGCTATACTAGACAAGGATGCAACTACAAAAATACGACGCCCTACAGTAAAAAGATAAAGTTGGGTCAATTTTCAGCGGTGCCGCTCTCTCTGACCGCCAACGCTTTAAATTTTTGAATTGGCCAATGACAGCACACCGCGCCACAGCCTTTTTTTTGCTGCAATTAGTACTGCTCGAAGCGCCATCTTTGAGGCAACACCTGAAACATATTTCGGTCGGAATCCAATAGAAATCTTTACGTGGGTTATAAGAACATTTTATTTAGCATAGTTTTCTCATTTTCTCAATAAATATTGCTCAGATTCTTATGAAATTTTAAAGAATTGCTGTCATTATCCTTCTCATGGCGTTAACAAATTAGAATTTGAATCGGTTGCAATTTTTTTTCGTTTTTCTGTCACATTACATCGTTAATTTATATGATTAAATCAATACATATCGTCTTCATAATTTCTTATTGCCGTCACGGATGATTTTTCTATCCATAATTGATTGTTTCAACGCGAAATATTGAGCTATATTTGATATAATGAGATTTGCGCACAGGTCTGCATTTTACCTCATGGCGCCATCTGTTGTCGCTGATACTTGGCGGCGCCCTCTTAAGGACATACAAAACTAATGTGTGTACATTCAGTAGCAGTATTTAAAATTTTACTCACTAAAGTACAAAGTCCATTATTTAAAATAAGTTCTAAATTATGTCGTCAAAATTTAAATGAACTACTACTGTAATAAAAAGACAAATCAAATAAACAATTGATACTAAACGTTATAATGGTCAGTGACTGTTCTGATTGATATTGAAGGACTGTAAACGTTCTGGTAGTAAATATATAATAGTACAATCCACTGCTCAATCAGCGCACATAACTACTTAGCTTATTTCTAAACTATCATCCTTTCGAAATTAATATTAATCTAACATTGATCACCAAACTTGTGTGTGTAGCTAATTAAAATTTATAATACTTTAGAAAAATACATACGCAATTAAAGAAATCGAAAACAAGCTTTAATAAAATCATTGAATGATAATAGAGCATTAAAGGCTTTACACCAGAATAAAAAATAATGTTAAGTGCTCAAAAGGTTCTTAGATATTATCGATGATTGGATTTTTTTGTAATTGAGACACTTTGCTACATTTCTTCGTCGTAAGATTGTTCTGGTGATAAGATATTGTATAGTGGTGACAAGCAGTAAACGTTAAACACGTTACACTAGCCGTAAATCATGATACGACATAAAAAATCGTCAATTTGCTACAAAGTTGTTACAGCTTTGAGAGTCATGGCCTACACTTTATTAATGTTGAAATATTAAGTGTTGTTATTTATTAAATAAAATAATTAAATACCTCAAAACTGGTTAGTTTTGGATATATGGAATGCTACTATCAATTAAATGAGCATGAAATTAGGAATGAAAGCTGATACAAAATACACGGTATTATAATTGTTTTATATTGTTGGAATTGAGTGATATGTGCAAACAAATCTATAAAAACAAAATATTTTAAAAGCTAAGATGCTTTAATGAAGTCTTATAATACGCTGTACTAAATTTTAAATTAGTAGTGTTTTTGTTAGCAGGAATACCATAATTTATTCGCGAGTTTTTCTAGAAAAAAATAAAATATCTCAAACACTAGTACATGAAATTTACTCAAAATTGAGTAAGAAAATAAAATAAAATAAAAATTACCATGTTCTATTTAAAAGCGAGTTGGTATTTACTTTGGGTGTCCCGGAAGTAGGTCATTCATAAAAATATTACATTTAAAAATCAGCATTAATGACAACCTCTATAACTGCATCCTTAAAAACTTATATGTAATTAAAACAGTTTCTGGTACACCCTGCATATCACATTTTTCAAAATAATAAAAAATAAATGGCATTTTAAAATAAGCAAATTGATATTTACTTATGGTGTATCGGAAGTAGATCATTCGTGGAAATATTACATATACAGTCAATATTATCGTCAACCTAACGTGGTAAAATTTTATATTTCGCCTATAAGTGCAGCCCTCAAAACTTCCAATCAAAACTCTTTATGCCACACCACGTGTATATATAAAGTATTACAAATACTCATTACAATAGTAATAAATAATGTTATTGTTCGTTCGAACTTTCATTGTTGCCATAAAACTATATACAATAGTATTCTGTCATATTATGTCATAGGTGTGTTATTAAGATTTATGTAACACACACATAACATACCAACCTAATGCTCTGCTAGACGGTTACAAACTTTTCATATGACAGGAATTTAGTTGTACGTGGAACATACTGGCCGTCAGTTTAGAATCGTTGTAGAAACTTTATAATTTTTTAAAAGAAAATGCTTTTACTATGTTTCTTTCATTCATATTTCACTATTTGCGTATACAAACCAATATTAAAATAGAAATTTGACCTTGTGCAAATGTATTAACAAAATGCGGACCAAACTTAAGAGAAAAAATGTTGATTCAAAGTTTTAAAAATAAAATCGAAAAATACTTTTTTTAACAAAAACTTTTTCTTTATCTTCTTTTATCGTATCTTGCATGGCAATTGAAAGGTACCTAAGTTATTTGCAAATATTCACATAGGTTACCGCACCACCAGTACCATGAGAAACATTTATCTAAAATTTAACAAAATAACAACTAAAAATAATAAAATTAAAATATATATATAAAATATAATGAAATAAAAAAAGGAAAATATTGGGAGAAATGTCTAAACGATCTCGTTCCATTACCAATACTAATAATCATTAACGAAGTGAACTGCTCTTACTCTATCAGATGATGAATTTTAACTAACAATTCAAACAAACTATCTGTCTTAAAGTATGATAGTTTTACGTTTGAAACCACTAAAACTTAGAGTTAGAAAATGTAATAATCCTTAATTCTGAGGTAGAATTGATGCCACCTAAGTTAAATATCAGTGAAATCACATTACGCTAATTAGTAGGGCCGGACGAAGTATCGATATATCCTCCAGTATTCGACACCATTACAGGTATCGATTCGCCGATACCTTGATAACATCGGTATCGATGCCTTGGAACCGATACCTAGGAATCAATACCTAGGTATCGATACCAATACAATGATACTTAGGTATCGATACCACCAAAAAATAATTTTTAGACAAATATTTATGGAACTAATTTTCATATATTGACTCAAATATTATAATGAAGGAGGGTAGGTGTAATTATTCGCGTACAACAACCATAATTGTTATAAACAATAATGGTTAGAAAAAAGCCAAAGTATCATAATATTGAACATTTGATGCCGTACATATGTTATTGAATATAATTATTGAAATCAACCTGAAAAAATCTGTACCTAGAAATCAGTCCTAGATATCGATACCAAGGTATCGATTCAAGGAATCAATTCGAGGTATCGATTCAAGGAATCAATTTGAGGTATCAGTTCCCAAGCATCGATACCTGTCGATACTTAACCGATTCCAGTACTCGGAATCGATACATCGGTAAGTATCGATACCCAATACCAAAAATGTCGGTATTGCCCAGCCCTACTAATTACGTACCTATTATAAAGATATAAATTTTCCATCTTGACATAATCCACACTTTGCACGATTATTTTCAAATTTAAAACCTTTCAGTTTCCATAAAATATAGTGATAATAACAAGGTGGATAACATTTTGTATTTCTTTTATGGAGATTTATTTTTATTAATTTTTTTTTCAATTTTAATTTTCAAAGTCGAATAGTCTGTTTAAACACTCTGTGCAACATTATTAAACCTTTGTTTACTTAAATTTGACCAACATTTTTTTAATAAACTTGCTAAAAAATATAATTTCTATTTCAATATCAATTTCAATAATAAAAACTTAATAATAACGGCGAAATATGTTTTAATGATACCTTGCTTAAAAACAACGATCTTTTGTTTAAATTTTTTTTTAATGTACAACATTTTCTTACATATTTAGGTGTTCCGGTACATTTGAATAACTCTATATTAAAATACAAACATAGAAAAGGAGTTTTAGAGGTCATTAATCACAATTAAGATTTAGAACATTACTACAAGTTACATTGGCAATAAATCTGCCGTTTAAATTGACTATAATCTCTATTTTATAGTACGCTACTATTTCCTTATTTTTCTTCATTGTACTTTATGTTCAGAACAAGTCATTTGTAAGGCATAATCGAAAACTTCCTTCTAGAAATTGCTAATACAATGTTTGTAAAAATTGACCATAGAATAATCAACTACATGTAACAAGTGCCAAACAAAAACCTTCTGATGTTGATACAACTAGCCGTTATCACACAATGATACAAGGTAAAAAGTAATGTAACAACTAAACAACATACAAGAAAAGACGCGTTCAACGAGAACACTTTTTGATGTACAGTGCCTGGTACTGATTTAGATATACAGAATCGGTCATAATTGATGATCAATAGTATACAGATTCGCAACATCTACATATTTACCTGCTTAAATAATTGCAATGTAAATAAGAGATGTTTGGTACGTTTGTTTATAAAGAACAAATAATAATTGGCTACAATAAGTCATTAAATTTTGATGACAATATAGTTAGTTCCTTTAATCCGTTTATGATCTGCAGGGATACAAACCCCGTTCTTAGAACGAAATACCTAAAGCTACTTTATAATACTGCAATATTTGCGTATTATTCTAAGAATGATGTAACTAGTAATTTAGGATATGAAACACTTATTTACCATAGAAGAATTATTAGTATGTACTTTAGTGCCGTCCGAACAACTTGTGATATAGCACTACTTAAGAATAAAAATTATTTATCGTGTAAGAACGGCAATATGAAAAGAGTTAATTTCAGAGAGCAAATTTCATAAAAACTGAAATTTACTGATCGAGCTAGGAAAAACACAGTCTAGAAAGCGATCCTAAAAGTAACGAGTCCGGCTAAAGAAACACCTAACCTCTCTACGTTGAAATAACTACAGATTCAGGTGCACCCAGTGTCACCTACCTCAGTAAAGAGACTCTTTAAAAAAAGAACAAGATTAAAATTGCGAGTTGCTGTCCGCAAACCATAATAAAACCACAAAATTGTCAAAAACGATAGAAATTAGTTCAAGAACATCGTACATAATTACCTGGAGAAATGTATTATGGACCGATAAATCAAAATTTCCAGTTGTGGCGTTTTTACGATTGTCTTGTGTTAACTGTAAAACATGGAGGTTTTTCTGTGCTTGTTTGAGAAACATTTTTTTTTCGACGATGTTGGAGATGTGCACCGAATTAATAGGATTTTAATAAAAAATCATTCTAGAAGAACATACAATTCTGTCAGGATTGCGATTTATTGAAGAATGGTTCCATTTACAGCAAGATAAAGACCCAAAGCACTCCGCCATACTTTATAGAAACTATTTGTAGCAAAAAGAAGAGGACGGAATACTTTTTAACATGATTCTCCAGTCTCCAGATCTCAATCGCGAATAAATTAAAAGAAGATGTATCTTTCGGGTATTGCCGTGGTTGTTGTAACAAACTTGACGTTTCGCTGATCATACTGTCAACTTCTTCAGAAGTTCTCTAAAGACTCAGTCTTTAGAGAACTCAGTCTTTAGAGAACTTCTGAAGAAGCTGACATTCGATTAAATTAAAAGAAGTTTGTTTTTTAATTAAATGTTAAGTATATGGCTTAGAACTTATAAATATAACTTTATTTTTAAGAATTCAACTTTGTTTTGTTATAATTATATTATTATTAAAATATAGGTATGTATCAGTTAATATATTATGTTGCGTTTTTTCGTATTTATTCTCTTTAGAATTGGTTTAAAAAGTATACATATGTTAAGCCAAATATCTTAAAACTAATACAAAAAAAAATGCACGATGTACGATATTACACCATTTTTAAAGTACAATTTTTTTACTTTACAAAATACATATGTTGTTTCTGTATAATATACCTAAACCTCTACAGAAATCGTTATACGTGAACCGGCATAAATAGTCATCATATTATTATTATGCTTTGTTTTCTGCCATCAATAGGTAGTTACATACAGCGAAACCTTGAATAACTTTCAAAGTAAAAATATTGTCAACGAATGAAAATCTGTTCCAAGAAGCAGTTACTGTTGTTAATAATTTAATTAACTTGTGCTTCTGACTGTTCAAAACTGCTTGCAACCGATTTATTCCGTCATGTCCCATAATTACTTATCTTCACACTTATCTTATCTTATCTTAGCTTATCTTCACACACAGTATGTATTCTATAAAAAGGCCAGTTGTTTACCAATGCCAAATCTAATAGGTGGCGCAGCAGTCGAAAATACCATTTTCGTGATTTTATTGTAAGATATTGAATTCTGATGTGTTGTCACTTTAGCCACTTTCACATAATGACATTTATTCCTTGACATTTAATTTGAGGTTATAAACTTTGGTTACAATAAAATGTCAAATAATAAATGTCATTATGTGGTAGTAGCTAAGACAACGACCAAAAACATTTACATAGCCTACACCAATTATGTTTTTTTTCGATGGCACGTTATATCTGCCAATTAATTAATACGGTTCAGGCATTCTCGACATAATTAGATAACGTAGTGCTTCGCAATGTTATTTTAAGTAAATAAAAATTCAGTTGCACAGTACGCACCCATCAAACGGTATGTCTCTCTTATTAGCAATGTTGTCAAATGTTACCGAAACATGTTCAAACTTCTGAAGTATCCTATTTAATCTAAAGAAACTGGTACTACGTCTAATGATTGTAAGGACTAATAAATTTATCAAATTTACAATTACCACCTAACAACAAACCCTCCTTCTCCTTGCCATTAGTTTAGAACAGAGATCGGTAACTTATTGAGACGGAAAAGCTAAGAGTTACAATTTACAAAATTTCCCAGTTTTTAAAAAGCCACTAAAATTTTTGTTTCAATATTATAATATTAGAATTAGATTATATAAATTTGATTTTTGATTTAAAATAAATACGAAAATAACAGGTATTTATTCTATATATAATTAGTAATTTTTGCGCATGGAAATGGAGAGCCGCAACTTTACCTTGAAAGAGCCGCATGCGGCTTGCTAGCCACAGGTTGCCGACTTCTAAACTTTAGTTTAAATTCAAACGCATAATTTTAACTTTTGTTTTCTTTTCATTTTCATTCATATGTATAGGATACTTTACTTTGATTGTGATTCAAGTTCATAAGAGCACCAGTAATATTGGCAATTTCATTATTTTGTACATAAAAACTAAGAATACAAATATGTTTGAAAAGCGTTATCCACTGCACCATCCAACCAACAAAACATTTACTTCAAATTTTAAAGTATCACATATTCTCTTGGTTGTTTTGTTGAGTGTATATATAATAGACACATAAGAATTTCATTGTACTATACATGAAAAATACTATACATAATTTAATAACGCCTCTAAAAATTATAAACAATAAATATGTTATTTAAAAGTACTTATATGTCATCATATTGTAGATACATAAATAAACATATACCAAAAGCGACCAAAGTGATAGATTAATCCAATTAACTGCTTCCATTCGCGTAGTACACTGAATTTGTAAAAAGATGTCGCGAAGTAATGAAATTACTAACAATGAAAAGAGAAGAGTGGGTTACACATCGATGAAAACAAATTTTAATCGTACCGAACGTACGTCAACAAAAAAAAGAAAATAAAATAATTTTCAATATAATGACAACGCGCCGACAAAATTCACACTGACTATACATGAGGGAATCCAAGTCCTATATTTATTAATGTTGTTAATGGTACGGGCCTGACGTGTGTGTGGGGGATAAGGAAAATATCTTTTGAACTACAGTGGCGACTGTCTTGTAGGTTTTGAGAGCCGCCGTTTGTGTTGCTGTCGTTATGCTAAGAACTATGTATGCAAGTATATGGGTAAGTAATTCACTAATTTTAACGCACAACCTTGGCCAAACAGACACGACACCTCCGCTAACCGCTAACAGGTATTTCAATAGCTACAACTTTTACGCTAGCTAAGAAACAGTAAGGAAATGTATAGCACACTAATACATATTTTATACCAAAATTAACATTCCATATAACCACCACAATACTAATCATGTTTTTAAAGTTTATGCTATGTTTACAACATAAATTTCAAATCTTTTCCATCAGCAGCCTGCAACAGGATGTGAAATAATATTATTATACTTCCTAGTACAAAAGACTGAAAGTCACTTAAACATATTGTAATATTTCGATGTCTGTTATTATATCTTTCTCCTATAATATAGCAATACAATCTATAATGCCAAATAAATCTAAAAAATAAAAAGTAATTACCATTTGTTGGTTCTAATGTATTCTAGTCAAAAAGATTTTTAAGATCTTTCACCTGCTGATATCCATAATCATAACCAATACCGATCGTTAATGAGTAAGTAATCATTATTGAGTAAGTAAACATGTAGACATTACTACACGTACATACCGGGGCGACTAATCACAGGGAAGATTCAAAAGATTAGTTATTAGTAGTTATAATTGAAGTGTTTCAGATAAATTTGCATATTCAAGATGGCGCCCGTCATCTTAAGACGTTGTAGAATCTTAAGACGCTGTCGCCAAGACGTTGGGCGGTGGGAAGTCGTTGCAGGGAAGGGGTGCCAAGACATTAGGGGGGAGGGGAGGAAGCACGGTTTTTTTAACACACGTGAGGTGCATATTAATTAGTTCATGAAGGGTGCATTTTTAATGAGTCGTGTGGTGCTAGGGGGTGACCATTGAATTCTCGCGTATGCAAATTGGTTACATCAACTGCATTCCTTGAGGGTGAATATTAATTAATTGGTGTGCAGTATCTGTTTATTTGATCACTCCCTGTTACTTATTTATATCAAATTATTGAATTTCTATGAACCTGTTACGATTGAACAACTTTCGAACTGCTATATCTGCGAATTTGATCAGCCCCGGTTACGATTGAACAGCTTTCCAACGGCTATATCTGCTTATTTCATCAGTCCTTGTTACGATTGCCTTTCTCCAACTACCAAATAAACAGATATAGCTGTTGGAAAGCTGTTCAATCATAACAGATATACTCATTGGAAAGCTGTGCACCCTTCACGAATTATAATTAATATACACCCCACATGTCTTGAAGAAACCTCGGCAACAACAACTACTTTTACTGTACCTTTTTTTATCGATACTTCCAAAGTTTTGGTAGAGAAACAGCAAAAACTTAAAGGTTTAATTTAATCGTCAACTGTAGAATCATAGGTGACACGAAATAAATGCAAGAAAATATTGTGCAAAAAACTTTTATATAAAATTTTTCCTTTTGAACCGCAGAAAATTTGCGAGAAATTTACCTAATCTTTATAAAGATGGTGTCGCAGCTGTGAAAGTGGATGTAAGCAACTTAATTATTTTCAAAGTAATAATTATAACTTGAAAAAAAATCAGCGCAGCAGTAGTTCAAAATAAATAAATACCAACAGAAATTTCCAAGCCAAATTTCGCGCTTAACTAACTCTACGATTTTTTTTTACAATAACTACTTCACGCTGAAACTTAAATTATTTGAAGATTTTTAAAATGTCATCAGTATTAAAATAAAGCGTCATAAAAGATTTTATATTTTATGATGTAATATGAGTACCTACTTAACGTTAAATTTGTATTTGTCCGACGAAAAAAACATCACATCATATTGACAAGTCAGGAAATGTATAGCCACCTGTATCACTTGTCACAGCAAAACTCACATCATGTTAGTACCCCAAAATCTAAGTTTTGTAAGACCCTTGAAATCCCCCTTCTTTTCAATTTCCAGTTTTTCAGTTACAGTTCGAGTCAACTATTTGCATTGTTCGATTCAAATGCTTTGGCCATAACTTTCGATTCCAGTAAAGCATTCTCAAAAAAAAAACAACAGTTGTGTATGTTTAGTTTGTGAATATGTTATGGCGTGCTTTCTAGCAACTAATTAGCATGTAGTCGCGTATATAAGATCTGTTTGTTTTTCTTACTATAAACTACTTCGGTAAGACATCAAGACGATACCAACATCATATAGTCGTAAGTTGCTAATTAAGAGTTTGCCATAGCTTCTATAGCTAAAGCAAGCAGCTCTTGGGTATATGGCCTTAAGATCGTTTCTTTTTAAGTTAGGTAGTTTATTCAAGATTTATTACCCAATAATTAAACTCAAGATTTGATTATTTGATGTAAATTAGACAAATTTTTCATTTCAGTAATTTAGCATTAAACTTACTATATATGTAGATATAACGTGTTTTAAAGTCAAAATTTTAAATAATTTGTCTTACACCTCTATAGGAGAATTGTTACAAGAATATTTCTGCGTTTTTCTTTCTTTCACTTTTCTTTCTTGCGTAATCACTGTTGATAGTAGTGAAGCATCTGAATAAGAGCTAACAGATGTATTATTTCGAGTATATTAGAAATCCTGCATAAAGCTCCCCATAGTTAAGTACAATAGCTGAATTATTTCGCTTCCTGGCGCCATTAATTAAGATCATGAAATAGGGTTTATAAGAAAAAAATAAACAGAAATCTAGAGCAAGTTTTATAATCATTGTATCACGAGAAGAGGTAACAAAGTCTTGCAGGAGGTTGACCACCCAGCAGAAATTGAAGGTTTTCAGAAAGTAGTATATAGTACTTAACTATAGTTGTAGTTTTTTCATTGTTGTAATGTAGATAATTTGAAATTAATTAAATCTATGTGACAAAGCTGTACGTTTGAAACGCAGCAAACGTTTATTTCTTTACATTATACGCGGTGCGAACATAAACCTGATAATTCTCAACTTTGTCCTTATTCTCTTCATTACTCTCGTCAATACTTATTAAAACTCCATATAAGTTACTCATAAGTAAACTGTATGGACACCTCATAATGCTCTACTAAATTATGCTCCTCTTTAGAGAGAAAAAACTTCCAATGCAAATGAATACCTTCCTCAACATGAATCTATAAATCTCACAGTGTTTATTAGTTATTTCTGGCATTTACATAACTGAAAACGGTGCACCGAATAATAATAATTTGTTGATTTAAAATAATATTGATTGAGCCTGAGAGAAAGGTGTAGGAGATTGATCTGCCACGAAATATAGTTGAAAGTTTTTTGTATACCGGAAACAACCGATCTGAATGATGATGATGATCAAAATATTCATTATTAACCAAAATGATTTTTTGAAAAATTACAAAAAAATGACGTAGATCTAATCTACATTGGTAGTTGTTGTTCAGTACGAAGTTATTAGAATGTGTTTTCCAGAACATACACGGTAATGAGCAAATTTTTATATATCTAGTTGAATACCGCTTGGGCTCATTGAGCAAAAGCTATACAAAAGCCAGCTTTACAACTTTGTTTCTGATCCAGAGAAAAAAGGAATTCAAAGCAGACAAGAACTTAAATAACAGAAACATGAAATTGCATTGCAAGTGTTAAGACGGAGACTTACAAGGAGACGAAGACTTACAAGCAGAAGTCGTAAAAAAAATAATGGCAAACAATATTTGTTAGTGTTCAACAATTGGTAGTCACAGTTATTCTTATTAATTATATCAAAACTTTCTATGGAGGGCAAATACTACTTTGGCGACATCGACTTTATAATTATGAACAGCAGTGTATAAAATCATATATGTATGTAATTTCTTCAACTGTAGATACTACTTAAAAATGTACAAGATGCATCATGTTTTATTTTCACACAAAATACAGTCGATTTTTCTTGATCGTGAACGTATACGGCTAAACTGACCTTGCCTTACAGAAGCCGTGTGTTATTGAACGATCATCGATAAAAAGCCGGCGGCGTTTCGACAACGACGCCACAGCACCGGCGTCAAGAATGCAGCAAGTGAAGGTGTCCGTCACCAACGATGTATACATGCCGTTCGCGGAGCGAAAGCTATTTATAGAAATTATGAAGTTCTCATGCGAACATCCAAAGAATTGTACATCGTTTCTGAGAACCGATTATTGTGAACATAATGTATGTATATACATATGGTAATATGAATGGTGTGTAGTAAAATACATGTCGTACATTCTCCGGTACATAATTATGTCCTATTGCTTGTGTCGTGGTATTTTTTTTTACAGAAACCTCTATTTGCAAAGGCTTCTTGTAAAAAAGTATCATGAATGTATTCGTTTGTGAATACATTCATGTTAGCGGGAAAAAGACGATAGTTTGCAACATTTATACATTGCTTTAACAGTATAGTATATGTAATAACAGGAAAAGAGGCCACTGATAATAACTACAAATAATTAGAGTCTAAAGCTACATACATTTGGTTTCCAGTATTAGACAACGAGTTAATAAACTGCCTTAATTTATTAAACAGATTATTTAAACGCAAAATCTTGTTTGCATTTATTATTACATGAATTTTGACAGTTATAGATAGAAGGATATTAGAATTTAAATATACTTAACAGGGAATATCCTTTCTCGAGCAACTGAAAAATGGAAAACTCCATTAGTAAAAGTATTGCACATAGGTACATAAGCAGGAAAATAGTTGTTTTAAACAATATACTACGCAGCTGTTAATTTATATTCACTTGTGTTTGTCATCCTACAATGCATAGTTTAAAACGAAGAGCTTGCTTGAACTGTAAAGAACAAGAAGTGGAAGAATTTGATGGTAATGCTAGTGCCTAACTTAATTTATAAAATTTAGATACGACGGTGATATTACTCTGCGAAGGAAACATGGCTCAGATCGCTCGTTAATGGTGAATCACGATTTGAGATAGCGGACTTTGCCACGCGTAACACGTTTCCAATTGGCAGAACTCGAAAACTATAACAATTAGAAGAGTGTTGTCCTATTTACTCTATTATCGTGAAACAAAAACGTAAAATCTTCTTTTCGTCTACTAAGCTTAATCAATGTGTCGTAGTAATTGGGTTTTCATAAAAAAGTTGTAAAAGAATATCTCGATTAGAATTAGCATACTTTGCTATACGTAATACATTTATAATTGGTAGAACTTGACAATTATAACAGTTAGAAGAGTGTTGTTCAGACTTTTGGAGAAAATTTCATGCTCTACAAAACAGGTCTTACATTTCTTTTTGGGTTATTTTGCCTTGTTAATGGCCAATTTAGGTTATCCAAATTAACCATTTGGTGCCACTTAAAAAAGTGCGGTAAGATTATTAAACGTCCTACTAAACTGCCATATATAAATTAAAGGACGAAACGAAACGTTTGTACCGAATTATATTATATAAAAATTGATATCTTAAAAGACCGCAACTCCAACAGACAAGGACTTAATCGTCGACGGGCTCCGCTTCCAGTAGTGAACAATAATTGTTTCGGAAAAAAGTAATGCTCTGTGTTTGGTAAATACCTTTGCTGCAATCCATTTCAAGTTTGTTCCTAATGGTCATAGGGACAATGCTGAACTTATTGCGCCCAACTTAATAGAGTACAGAATATTTTAATACCCTACCTTAGTAAACAAAAATCAGATAATCTTCCATTAAGGTAACATAAAACCACACAGTGCAATAAGAATTAAAAAAAAAAATTGGTGCGTGGATGAAATAATCTTTCGCGCTCAGCGTATGATTCTGATATTGCTCCATCGGATTACCACATGTTTTGTTCGATGGAACACTTTCTTAGGGTCAGAATCTTCAATGAACTGTAGGAGGTGCAAATAGTATGCCAAGAATTTTTTGGTTTCACAGAAGCTAGCTGATGTTGTGGAATACAAATGATCGTGCCACGCACTTCACCCACCTACGCTGCTCTCCGCATTGCACTGAAACTTTCTCTTCTTTGCGGACTCTAGTCATTATTTCACAATTGTCTGTATAAACGCAAAAAATATAGATTATTCAGTACCGGATTATCCGGAAATTTATTTTTATGCTTTTATAATACCTATATTGAAATGTAATTATGTATTCCTCAATCTTCAGTCATTGCCTGCTTGGACATTATTTTGCATTAGATGTAAAACACGAAAACAGTAGGTTTTATATTTGAAAATGAAATTCACTCAGATTGCTAACGAAATTTGTGGAGTATGATGTGTGACACAATAAAATCCCAATAGTTTTATCTTCGCTGCCAGCTTAAACGGCATTTCAAAAGTTATCCAAACTTTAAAAATAAAACTGCACATTATTGCAAAAGAAAAAGGAACAAACTCCATGCAATTCAGATAAAATATATATCTCTCATATACAGACAAATAAAATACCTCTCTACCTAGGCTCTTGTTGACATACCTTATATGTTTACTGAAACTCTAAAAGCACAATTAGTGAAGATAGTGAAGTACATGGTAAACGAAAAAATTACAAATTTCAATTCAAGATCTTTCAAACAATATTAAAGAAACCACAATTTCCCATATCAGTAAAACTAGTGAATTCACGGACCTTATTGGATTGGCCCTACTAATAACATTTGCGCGGGACGAATTGGATATTCCTTTCACAAATACCTTTTCTTTTACAAGCCATTACCACCCTTTACAAGCGATAACAAAATGTTTATCTGTTTCATGCCTGGTTTTCAGAAAACTCTATTCCGTGAGACATTTGTCAATGCAATTGCAATAAAAAATGGCAAGTTTGGCAATTGAACTGTAAGATATTCAAAATACTGTATGCAAATATGAAAAATTTTAGTTAATACAGAAATATGCTGATTGTTGGCAAAGCGTTTACTCAAACAGAAGCTTATTCATAACCACATATTATAGTATACTTACAAATAGCACAATCAAGACCTGATACGAGCAGATTACTACATATATTGTGCGTAGAATACATACATATACAGGGTGATTGGTGAGAACGGCCTATTAAAAGTATTATACAAACGGAACGGAATTTTAAAACAAAATTTTGCAGCTGGATATGGTTGAATATGAACAACCTATCACGTGAAAATATTTTTGAATAAATATCACTTCCGGTTAACCGGAAGTGGACATCGACTTCGATTTTTTAAATAGCATGCTATAAAATAAATTACAGATTCAGCTACTATGATAAATTCTACACATATTTCATGTATCATACCCTATACCTAAATACCATTTCTTCTGAGTTATTCGCAATTAAAGAAAAAATTTGACAGATACCGATCTTACTTTATATTGATATTACGTCACGTAGGAGTAGAAGAGACGAACAGCTGATATTGTGTAGTTACACAACATTTGAAGTTCTTCTCTGTAACATTATACAGGGTGTTTAAAAACTGAGTTGCTTATAAATAAGTTCAATCTTCGAAAAGTAGATTTTTTTAAATGGAAAGGCATATATTTTATTAAATATTCTAATTCTACAAAAGATTTTCTTTTTATCCGTATTAGGTGTTCCTATACCTAAAATGAAAGGCGAATAAGTTATAACGATTAAATTAACCTCCGTACCTAAAATGCTCAGATATGTCAATTTACTGAAGCAAGGGTGCTTAGCTTATTTGTTTTACATAGTTACTTGCCATTTATTTTGATCAGCAAAAATTTCTAAGAATTTTTAAGATATAAAAAGTTTTAGCAACCAATATGTTCGTAGAACAGTGGTGAAGAACAATATCAGTAAAAAAATTATATGATCTAAGAATTCTCCTATATAGTCCCAACAGACGATATTTGAATAATCAACATAAAGTAAATTTACATCAAAGGCCTAAATAATTCGTAACAACAAATTAGGTAAAATTAAAATAACAAAAAAGATAATAAACAATAACATAAATGAATAAGTTGTCTAAATGGTTCGATATGTCAACTGTTTTTATTGAGGCACTCATCTATATTCGGAGACGTATTCCTATAATTGTTGCTCTTCGAATAGCATCTGGTGTTATTTGCCTAAAGTATCCCTTATTCCTATAATTCAATGGGAAGAATTTACGAAAATACGATTAACAAAATGACAGACGTCAAAATAAGTGGCAAATAAGTATGTAAAACAAATGAGCTAAGCATTCTTGCTTCAGTAAATTGACATATTCGAGCATTTTAAGTACGGAGGTTAATTAAATCGTTATAACTTATTCACCTTTCATAGGTATAGGAACACCTAATACGGATTAAAAGAGAAACTTTTGTAGAATTAGAATATTTAATAAAATATATACATTTCCATTAAAAAAAATCTGCTTTCCGAAGATTGGACTTATTTATAAGCTACTCAGTTTTTAAACACCCTGTATAATGTTACCGAGAGGAACTTCAAATGTTGTGTAACTATACAATATTAGCTGTGCGTATGCAAAATTTCATTCATCTGACGTAATATAAGTATAAAGTAGGATCGGTATCTGTCAAATTTTTTCTTTAATTGCCAATAACTCAGAAGGAATGGTATTTAGCTATAGGGTAGGATACATGAAATATGTGTAAAATTTATCATAGAAGCTGAATTTGTAATTTATTTTATAGCATGTTATTTAAAAAATCGAAGTTGATGCCTTCCGGTTAACCGGAAGTAATATTTATTCAAAAATATTATCACGTAATAGTTCATATTCAACCATATCCAGCTACAAAATTTTGTTTTAAAATTCCGTTCCGTTTGTATAATATTTTTAATAGGGCATTCTCACCAATCACCCTGTATAATTGCCTTACAAATACATATAATTCGAAATGGCAAAAAAGCCTACGTAAAAGTGAAGAGACTTTACTTAAGTACTTATATAAATATTATCATTAAAAAAAATAAGAGAGCACTACACGGTGACATAGAAAAAAGCAAATACACAAATGCGATGCGATCAAAACTTCAGTAACTTAGCTTTAATATCATAGATTTCCCGAAAGACGAACATGGGAACAACACGTAGAATTAGACCAATATTTTGCAACTTGCGAATAATTTTCTTCATAGGTCCTAGTATGCGGAAAAATCCTCGACGTTTATTCGCTGTTTTGAAACAATCTACATGTATATTTTGATGGTATTTCTTTTCTAAAACTCAGAATTGCTACGTCAAGTGATATACGTATTATAATTACAAAACGCTTTATATTTTCTACTGGTTGAGAGAATACTACAAACAATTGTGGAATTTGGCTTATGACAGTGTAATTGGATGTAAGTAATATGTTTTATATGCAGATAGATCTACACATTTCGTGGAACTTCATGAGAAACTTTTACTTCAAATAAGGCTCCGAGATTGAAAACCGCCATAAGGAAGATATGAAATAAGCTCCTAATTTTCCAAATACATCGTAGTATCATTAAACTTAATAGATATATTTTTACCATTAACTAAGGTTAACATAAAATATCACGCTAGTTTTGGATAACATTTTAAAAATACCATCTCAATTCATATTAGTTTCTTTTTTTCAAGTCAATTGAAAATACGATGGCGAAATAGAACCGCTTAATAAAAGAAATGTCGAGCTTCTGATCAACTGCTACCGGTTACCATCCAGGATTTCATGTTGCTATAACAAATCCCGACCTATACCACACCTTGACCAACTCACATATTTGTGTATTTACAACTAGAAATAAATTAACGAATAACACAAGGTTACCATACTCATTGAATTATTGTACATAAGATGATTATATAATTATAACTGATATTCAATAATAGTAAAATATTCGTGTAATGAGGAAAGGCACGTATTCTAATAAATAACATACTTAATTAATATTTACAAACCAAATAACCTCGAAAATTTCGCATAAAAAGATTTAAATTTTGAATTATAAAAATCAAACTATATTTCTTATTTAAAATTTGTATGCTAATTGTAGATTTTTAGAAATAATATTAGAAATGTAATCAATTAATTCATGAACAAAAATTCGTAAGAATGCATTTGATGCTGTGCGAATTTCTTTCATATCATTCCGGAAATTATAAAACTAGTATATACGTATAACCGTATAATTGGTATAACATATGTAAAGGTATATTATAAAACTGTCATACATCACAGCTGGATTGTTCTTTGAATTTGTTCTTGGCTTGGCGCCTAGCAAAACCTTGTAACTGGCGTTACGTTATCTCTGGCCGCGACCTTCACTGAGCTGCCCGTGGTATTTGAGGAATGCGCAATTCTAACGCCCACTGGTGACGTTTTCAAATGTAAATCCTAGAATGATACCTACAGACAGGACCGCACAAAAAAGTACATATATTGACAAAGATTTATGGAAACGTTAGCAGGTAATTATATGTATGTATAACGAGTAAGGAAACTCGTTACTAACATCATACAACTACATCTTTTTGTAAAATATTCGCAATTAATTTTATTTGGAACTGTATATGAATAAGATGTTCAACAAGTGTTACTTTGATATTTATGAGCATTTATTTCTTAGTATATTTCTCTCTCAAACCATTCTTACGAGAAAATATTATCCATATAAATTTCTAAGCTGATTACGGAAAATATATTAAATTTGCATCAACATCACAAGTAAACGTTTCAATTGTTTGCAATATTTTGGTAGTCGCACGTCCAAGTTTCAGTCAAACCTAAGATCTCCATTCAGCATAATAAATAAATTAACCAAATAACTATTAAAAGTTTTTTAGTAGTGTGTGCCGTGAAGACCTACCGGACTCATACTCACACTTATTATAAGTCATAAGTTAGGTAGGTTTTTACTCGTGTTCGACTGTTTAAAAGAACTATTCAGTTTCAATGAACTGTACGAACTATTCATTACTATTTAACTTTATACACTGGAACCTCGTCTATATCCGCGGTCGGGAAACGTAAACATTCACATCCACTCAAGAGGGGTCCCCACTCTTATCCCGTTAGCGGAGAGGAAAGGCCGTGCTACGCGCTGATTGGCTCATGTGAATACGTGCACTATCGGGCGGTAGATGCCGAACGGATATAAATGAGCGCTATAGTGCGGATATGAATGAGGGTGGATATAAGTGAGCGCGGACATAAGCGAGGTTCCAGTGTAGTTTGTTTTGAACTATAAAGTTAATTTGGTGTTGAACGTTACCAACAGAGTCGATATTGCGTTGCCCTATAATAAGCCTGAGATTTATATTTCTAATTGTTAATATGTTAAACTTATTAGGAAATAAAATACATAATAACATACCTCAATAAAAATAATATCTAAATTAATAATAAATAATTTATTGACTACGATAATCGTTTAGATAATCTAAAAAATGACTAGAAAAATATATGTATAGAAACATGCTGTATGCTATAACGATGGAGGTGCCGACGGCATTTGGCTAAGAACCTATGATATATACCGGGATATTATTTGCAATCTGTGGATTGCATTCTGGGCGACTATAAATGGGACGGACTTCAACTGTAAGCATACAGGCGCACGATTCGTTTCCCTCGCCTCGCAATAGTATGAATGAGGGCTTCGTTGAATTGATTGGAATTGAAAAGATCGATGTGAGGATAATATTTTTTAGTAGTTAGACAAGTGGTGGGTACATGCCGTTAGACAGCGATAGCATACAACACGCAATTGTCCAGCAGCGACGCACTTACAATTAGACACTACCATGTCACAGAATAAAGAGAAAGGAGAAGTTTGTCGGAACCTTTGATGTTTTATTGACGATTCTGTGTGACCTTGAGGCTATTGATGCCATTTTGAAAATATGTCCAAGAATGTTGGCGGAAAAGTTTGAATTTTATTTCAAGCATCTAGGTTAGATATGTTCTAAATATACATACATCAAGTAATATACGAGTATATAATATATAATTATCTTAAAAATAGGTTTTAAACAAGAATCAAACAACAAATTTTACAGTTACTAGATACAACTATAATATTTAATTATGCTTTACTATAATTAGGATAGTTGCCAATATACATAAACCAAGTAGGTAAAACATACACATCACAAAATCACTAAACTCACAACTAAGAACTAACCTCCAAACACCTTCAAACAAGCAATAAACATGTAAACAACATTCCAGGAATGTTTGGACATATTTTAGAAATGGCGTCTACCAGTCATGCGCACAAAAACCATGACATCAATTTTAAAGCTTTTGTCCTTTTCTGTTTATTCTGTGCTCTTACGAATGTCTCCCGACTATCGTAACTTTGCTACGCCTACAGATGGTACGTAAGTATGTACAGTGGACAGCAGCATAATCGATACCGTTACAGAATTTCCTAAACCTTAATAACAATGTAGAGGGGGTTACATTGTGTGGCCTTCAGTTAGGATTTATAGTAGATATTATGATTAGTAGATAAGGTCGACGTTAGCTTGCGGTGGTGTCGATTTAAAAACTGGCCACTGTACATGTAAAATATGCGCGCGCTAGTGTGTATGTATAATATGCACAGTACATACATATAAACCTATAACTCCACAGTCTGTTCTGTATAACCACAGAATAACCAGAAAGGACAACAGCTGATTTTTCTATTGTTATGGAGGGTGCGTCGTTTGAGGACCTTGAATTCATTGTATTCGAATCCGCCATATTGTAAACTCACAATGTTTATGTTTTGATAGTTGACAGTTACCATAAAAATGGTATATTCAATTTTTTTATAGGCAAATATACGAAACAATTTTTAGTTTTTTTAACGTCCAATGTCCAACGCATTGCATTTAACTGCTTTGTATTTCAAATTAAGAATAAGCGAAAGAAAAAGGAATATGAATTAGTAAATTCATATGTATTTACATATGTACGTGGATATTATAACTATCGTAACTTGTAAGAACGGATAGATGAAAACTACTTGAATAACTTATAATGCACACTTGAGAATTCTTAGTTCTTTATAATAAAACAAAGGCTATTTACGTAACATATTTATTACAACAATCTGAAAACATTATAAGTGCTCTAATAGGTACAGTCTCATCCATCTCTACAATACACTTTGTCGGTGATGCATCGACTGTAATATTTTACAATAAATTGGTATACTTTCATCGCTCAGTAACATTAAGCATAAATTGCTCAACAGTTATTATTTATAATTCACACCTAATTTTATAGCTGTTAATGGTTTCACTGGATCACAAATAAATGTTGGTTTAGCATGCGCTTTCAAACGATTTTTCATGAAATTTAAAAACATTCTATCTTCAAAATGTTTTCCATATAGATAGGTATTATATAGCTCTCCAATTAATACCTCTTTCTAACAAATCTTCACGCTTACATATTTTTAGCCATTCCAAAGCACTGCAAAAGACCAAAAATTCAAATAGTTGTCCAACGTAACAAAACACTTATAGTTTATCATTTTTAGGGTACAGGAAGAAGCTATATCCCTCTGTTAATGTCGTATTGTTTTTGCAGGAGCGAACACTACACCACCGGCGATAAGATTTTGTAGAAATTTAGAATAAATTAAAAATAACTGTAGCCTTAGTAAACACACGATACGTAAACATAAACATTGTGAGTTTTCAACATGGCGATTTACGGTCATGCGCATAAATTCCATGATCGGGTCGTGTCCCTTCTGGTTATTCTGTGGTATAACTAAACTCTCCAATTATATTAATTATGCTTACTGTACATGATTTATCAAGAAAATATGTTGTTATTTACTATTTGTGTGCTTACTTGAAGTATGCTACTAACGCTAAAGTAATACTTTAAGAATACTAAAAAATGAACACTGTTTTGCACTGTTCGTTTGGCTTTACTATACGGTTGAGTGACGATTAAATAAAGTAGTGTTAGTAATTCAAAATTTAAATTTCGCGCGTAAACGATAAAATATACTATTGGTGTAAGCATATAGAAAAGTCAGTTACAGTTAGTATTGTGATGCTCGACTAAGATGAATAATGTGACATTAGGTTTCCTTTTATATTAAAGTTTTATATTAAAACAAATAAAACCCTAACTGTGTGTGTGTTTGAAAGGACCCTAACAATTCAGAAGTGGGATAAGAAGTGTAAAATACGGATAAGAAAGTAATAGAAACGGATTGAGTGAATATAACTGTCAAGTATTAGTGAACTGACGTTGTGATTGTGAGTAACTATTTTGGCGGTTGTTTGTAAGAAGACAAGAATAAGTAAAGAAATGAGTCTGGAAAATGTAAACGTGGATCAAGACGAATTTGAAACATTTTGTGATGAACATAGTAAAATAACGGATACAGCTACATTAAACACGATGGAAAATACGGCAGCAAATACGGTAAGCAACGACATATTGAATACTATCAATACACTGTTACAACAAAACGCACAAATGCTACATTTGCTACAAGATAAAAACCCTCCAATGCCGCAGAACACTTTTAATGTTATGCCAGATCTCACGAAAGCAATAGATGATTTCGATGGAGAACAGAGTTCAATTATTGCAGAACGATGGCTAAAACAATTAGAAGCAACTGCAAATTTAAACTCATGGCCCGATGCATTCACTTTACAAACAGCTAAGATACATATGATTGGTGCAGCTAAGATATGGATAAATTCAAAATTAGAGATTAACCCAGATAAGGCTGAATTTTTTTTTTCTTAAAATTTTGTTAAATTTTGCTGTAGTCTGCATGTATACAACAAATTCAATTCGTAATTTATTTCTTTCATCTCAAACATCCGTACTATGGGAACTACAGGTATTCCTTCCAGAAGGATGTCAGCTGTATATTCTACATAGAGGTACCTACATGGAAATAGCATTTCAAAGTACTTATCTAGATAATATTTCTATGCAAATATGTTTACCAATTAGTTATAATAAAGAAGTAAAAGTTTTAAAACATTTATGTTGTATGATAACTTATAAAACACGATACGTGGAGTGGTAAATTACATTTTACACAATTTGTGGTCGTTTTTTTATGGCACAGGCGGCAATGAAGCTGTTTCTTTTTACCAGTTATATCATCCACTGGTAAATCGGACACATAGTGCTCTATTCTGTCATAACGTGAGTCGATCTTAGAGTGGCTTGATGGTCTTCCCCTATTAGATTTGACCCGTCGATTAGGTTCCAAAATTGCTGTAACAATTCGTCTGCGGAATGCTAAATGGTCTAGTTTTCCACCGTCATGTCGATATAGTTGCCAAGCATTTTGTTCAGCTACATCTATCATATGGGCTATGATAGGGAAGTACCATTTCTTTCCCTTATCGATACCCGATAAAGTGAAATATTCTGGTCCGCCCTGTCGATTCCTCCCATATGAATATTATAATGTCGAATAAGACGAGGTTGTTGAACTTGTATTTTCTTCTTTTGTGCTTGTGAATATCGTGAGACTCCACAAGCCGGATGTACAGTATCAAAATTACTTGCTATGGTAACAACACTGTTATCATTCCATGTACAAATAAGTAGACGTTTTGATTCATCACTTCTGAAGTCAAATTCACCTCTTGGTCTTTTTTTCAGAACATCGCTTTTCATAATATTACAATTCATAATTCTGTTAGATCTAATAGTACCGGTAGCTCTTATATTCTGTTGATATAAGTCTTCCAATAGATGTATAGATGTAAAGAAATTATCGAAATAAATTTCATATGGAAAATCTTTTGGCAATAAATCGGCATATGTCATTACAACACTATAACCAAGACCTTTACCGTCATATGATCCAAGTAATGTTCCAGCTCCTTGATATGGCTCTAACCAAGCTAAATACCCAGTGCTGGTACCGCCACACCAAAACTTATAGCCGTATCGTATCGGCTTGCCTTTGATGAATTGCTTGGTGCCATGCTTTCCAAAGTAGGGCACCATGCTTTCATCTACCGAATGTGCTTGAGTGTGAGGAATGTTGTCAATGCACTTTTGATTGATGTTTTTTATTAGTTTACGAACTTTAGCGAATTTATCATTTGTATTTAGCTTTGTGTTATCACAGACATGTAAATTCGTCATAATAAATTTAAATCGATCTCTCGATATCGCTTCCGAAACCATAGTATTATGTGTGTCAACAGACGTTTCCCAGTACAATTCTTTTTCTTGGTAACACTACATATCCACTAAGTAATAAAACAGCAATAAAACATTGCATTTCGTCTTCTGAAATATCACCATTTCTGTTGCGCTGATTTGCATATCTGTTTGTATATTTTACCATCATTTGTATCATTTCAGAGTCAAAGAATACTTGAAAATACTCTAAAGGCGTTCGTTCTTTATATTTCGCGGTGTGATATAACGGCCAATCGGAATTTCTTTGCACAAGATCAGCGTTTTCCCACTGATATTCCATTCTACGTCTGATTCTAGTCGTTTTGCTTTTTTTCGTAAAAGTTTCAGACTCGGCGTTATCGCGTTCTGGATCAAGTCCGTTGTCTAGTGTGGCTATGAAAGCAGGAGCATTCAACTGACTACCTGGCACATTGTCAATGCGAGGATTTTCCTCATCGCCGCTGTCTTCATCAGTGATGTCATCCGTAGCATTAGTAGGTGGCAGAATATTTACCTTTACACCGCTGTATGGAATAGCATCCTCATTCCCATCAATAAAATCTAGAATCTGTGACAACGTTACTTGTTTTCTAGAAAAAAATATAAAACTATACTACTTTAACTTATTTTGAGGGTTATAAGTTATTATATTCAAATAAAATGACTCTAACCAATTGTATTTCTTAGCAAAATTGTAAGTACCTACCAATAAATCACAACGGATCTTATTACAACTGACGTCCTTCTAGAAGGATAGGTACAAGAAAGTAATGGTATATCAAAGTTAACATATTGAAATATGTCCAATTTTGTAATATGAGGTGAAAAGAATAAGTATTCAGCAACGTAATATAATTGTTTAGAAAGTCATAAATGTTACTAAAAGCAAAATATTCTTACCCATCCACTAGAAGGTCTACTGGTTCAGTCATTTTGCGCACAAGGTAGTTTTCACGTTCACTCACGTCATAAACAGAAAAAGATACTGGTCAACTATGTTGTTATTACGAATAGTATTTATGTTTTTATGGGAAATATAATAGCGCCATCTCATATACATCAACAAAACTAAATTAATTTGCTTGTAGAAAACTGCATATAAAATATCCTTCTAGAAGGACGTTAGTCTTATCTGGGTTAAGAATTGGTCAGATTTTAAAAATGCATTTAAGAAAATATTTACCTTCAAGAAAAGCAAAAGTGAACAATGGAAAGCTATGCAGTTATGTGTGCAGAAATCTAAAGACAGAGTTGGAGCGTATATTTTAGAAAAGGTTGCACTATGTAAAGCATTAGGACTAGAATTTGATGAAATTAAGCAACAAATAGCAATTGGATTATATGCGCGAGAATTGAGCACATATATATTGTCTAAGGTACACACTGATGAAAATGATTTATATCAAGATGTGCTAGCATATGAAGAAATTTCTAGAGAAAGAAAAAACAGAATAGCAGAAGATAAAGGACATGCTGCAAGAAAAGAGAAAATAGAGGGGAACAAAGCGGTTAATACAATTGGTATAAATTCATCTACAGGGGTCATACCGAAAGTAGAAAAGAAATTGCCAATAAAGAATGAAAAAGGAGAAATAAAATGTTTCAATTGTAACGAATACGGACATTTAGCGAGAAACTGTACGAACGAAAAGAAAGAAATTAAGTGTTACAATTGCGGAGTTGTGGGCCACACACCAAAACATTGCGATAAGCCGAGAAAAATGAACAATTCAGTACTTGAAATAAAAACCGAAGATAATACAGTAAGTAATCACATGAAATATCTTAAAACAATAAAAATAGATCAACAGCGTTATGTAGGTTTAATAGATACAGGTAGTAGTGATTGCACGATCAAAGCAACGGCTGCGTTATTGGGTAATTTTAACATTAATAGAAAACTAGTAAATTTGAAGGGATTTGGAAATAATACGGTACAATCGAGTGGCGAAATATTTGCAAAATTAGAGATAGATGAGGTTATGGCTGATAACATAAAATTTATGATAGTGCCTGATGACGCACAACCAGTAGAAGTTATAATAGGCAGAAATTTCACTGATTTAACCAATATAGTGTATTATAAAATTGATGACAAATTAGAATTCAAATATAGAGATAATTTCCAATTACCATGTTATGAAACGTCAGAAACAGAGCGAACTGAAATGGTGCGTGTCACAGATGAATGTCTCATACCACCAAATAGCGTGTATTTTATAAACACAGAATTTAAGCAAGAGAATGTACAATTACCAGTTGTAAATTTAGGAGCTAGGGAACACTACATAATGAAAGATGAAAACATTGGTAGATCGATGAGCATTTCCAGCAGCATACCAGCTATTTACGAAGACGAACAACAGAATATAACCGTAAAAGATTTGAATATAGGCGAAACCATAACGATCGCACAGAAAAACGACCTAGTAGAGTTAATGAATCAATACAGAGATTGTGTAGCAAAGAGTATTAAAGAGCTTGGAGATACTAATGTATTGGAAATGAAAATAGAAGAAATACCAGATAGTACACCAATACAATGTAAGCCGTATAAAACCACGTTACAAGACAGACAAGCAATCAAAGACATTGTCACAGAATGGAAACAAGCAGGAATTGTAACAGAAACCACATCACAATATGCCAGCCCAGTCTTATTGGTACAAAAGAAATCTGGAGAATCTAGGTTAGTAGTCGACTATAGAAAGCTGAATCGGCAGACGAGACGAATCAATTTTCCCTTACCGAATCTTGATGAGCAATTAGAAGTGTTGAACGGTAGTAGAATATATGCAATACTAGATTTAGCTCACGGTTACTTGCAAATGCCACTAGATAAAGAATCACGACCGAAAACAGCATTTATTACGCCAGATGAGACCGGAGAATTCACAAAAGCTATGTTCGGGCTCATGAACGCTCCGTTTTACTTTTCTAAACTGATGCAGACTGTGTTAGAACCATTGATGAACAGAACCGTTATATTTTACCTAGATGACATATTAATACCAGCAAGTGATTGGACTCAACTACTATCTCGACTAAAACAAGTTTTAGAATTGCTGCGAAAAGCAAGATTGACGCTAAAGTTAACTAAATGCGAGTTTGGTAAGCATAAAATAGAATATCTAGGATATGTTATTGCTGAAAACGCCATAGAACCAGGACCAAGAAAAGTTGACGCTATTAAGTCATTTCCACGACCAAATAACCCACACGAGATTAGAAGATTTATGGGGTTGACTAGTTTTTTCGGAGATTTGTACCTCATTTTGCAATAATCGCAGAACCGCTTACAAGACTGACCCGAAAGAACACGCAATTTAATTGGTTAGAAGAGCAAGAAGATTCCTTTGTGAAGCTGAAAACAATATTGACGACACAACCAGTATTGAAAATCTATAACTCAAAAGCAAATAAAACCGAATTACATACAGACGCCTGCGCAAACGGAATTGGAGCGATATTATTACAGTCTGATGATGATAATTTCATGCACCCGGTATACGCTATCAGTAGGAGAACATCAGACCCAGAAAAATCTTATCACTCTAGTAAGCTAGAACTTTTAGCAATTGTTTGGGCAATAGATAGATTGAGAATTTACTTGATTGGAATAAGGTTCGTAGTAGTAACAGATTGTCAGGCTTTAACTTATCTGCAAAAATTTAAAGTTAAAAACGCGCAAATCATTCGATGGTATAATACCCTCAGTGAATACGATTTTGATATAAACTACCGATCTGGAACGCAGATGCAACATGTTGACGCTATTTCTCGAGCACCGGTGGAAGATAGTGAAAAACCTATTGAAGACGTAATATTAGATAAACTTTCTGTGTACTCAATTATCAACACGGAAGAAGAAGTTCTTTTATTTCAATACTCAGACGACATGACTAAGGCAAAAATTGAAATTCTTAAGAAAAATGAAAATAACCGAACCCCTAATGAACGAAGTGAAGTGCGTGATTATAAACTCAAATTCGGACTTTTATACAAAACAGTGAAAAACAATAACTTTGAAAATGATGTGTATGTGGTCCCTAAAAGTATGCGAAAAGCTTTAGTAATTAAATACCATGATCTACAGAGTCATCCGGGAACTGACAAAACTTATCGAAAAATGTGCAAGTACTATTATTTTGCGGGAATGCGGAAGTATATCGATAGACATATACGTATGTGTTTAGAGTGTATTCTGTCAAAGAATCGTGTAGGAAAACAACCTGGATTTTTGCATCCTATCCCACCTGGTCGACGTCCGTTCGCTATTATCCACATTGACCATTTAGGACCTTTCGTGACGACGAGAAGAGGCAATAAATTTGTAATAGTGATAGTGGACAATTTAACAAAATTTGTTCAGTTAGAAGCAGTTAAAAGCACCAAAGCCGAAGCGACAGTACGTAAATTGGAAGATTTTACTCAACAGTATGGTGCGCCCGAACGTATTATCAGCGATAGAGGCACTAGCTTTACTGCCTCACATTTTGAAAATTATTGTAAGAAGCACGGTATCAAGCACACGCTTAATTCTAGTAGACACCCACAAGCCAATGGACTCGTTGAAAGAATGAATGCTGTCATTATACCAAAGATGCAGAACAACTATAAGGAGTGCGACGGGACAGATTGGGATATGCATTTGAAGAAGATTGCAAGAGACATAAATATGACCGAGAATAAGACGACCGGAAAAACTCCGTTTGAGTTGCTGTATGGCTACATACCAAGGTTCGAAGAAGGAATAACCCGAGAATTGACAATAGACAATGAAACATATAGGCTACCCCAAGAATTGAGAGAAGAAGCACGAAATACCATAGAACAAGCACAGAGAAAATATAAACAGAGATATGACAACCATAGATATGAAGGACTCAAATACGAAATAGGAGATATAGTATACATGAAAACGATACCAATAGCCACAGGACAATCGACTAAATAACAGTCTCGTTATAAAGGACCATTTGTAATTGTACAGATATTACCGAGCGACACCTATAGAATCGCCAAACTAATAGAGGATGGACACAGTTACCAAACTACGGCACATGTGAGTCAACTTAAATTATGGAAGAACTACGAAGAAGAAGAAAAAGACGAAGAAACGAGTGAGACTGAACAGGAAGTAAGAGAGATAGATAACACGAAAGATAAAGACTACGAAGAACAAGAACCCGAAGAAAGGATGAATGAACCGAACGTGACAGAAGAAACCACAAGAAAGAAGAGACTGATTACAAAACCCAATTATTTAAAAGATTACATACGTTAAATATGTCACTGCTGAGATATGTATCATTTAAGTAGAATTATTAATGTATTAGTTGTGTTATATCAAGGTTTATTTAGAATGTATTGTATACTTACCTGAATATTGTTGTATTGAACGCAGGATAGGCCGAGTGTTAGTAATTCAAAATTTAAATTTCGCGCGTAAACGATAAAATATACTATTGGTGTAAGCATATAGAAAAGTCAGTTAGAGTTAGTATTGTGATGCTCGACTAAGATGAATAATGTGACATTAGGTTTCCTTTTATATTAAAGTTTTATATTAAAACAAATAAAACCCTAACTGTGTGTGTGTTTGAAAGGACCCTAACAGTAGGTACTCGATTTTATAACCTTATTAAAAGTTGAGACTAGATATCCATTTACGCCTTAAGGTAAAATAAAATGTCTTATTTATATGGAGTAGACAAATAATTTGACTGGATCAACTAGATTTAACGTATGTACAACGTTATACCAACAACAAATACTATCATCTGTTCTACAGGGTGAGGCATTACTGCGTCAAAGCTCAATATATCCAGGGTCGTCTACCAGCTGATTATTTTACAGCGGTGCCACATCTACATAATTCCATAAATCGTTTGCTTGATTTTATTTCAATATAATTTGAAAATTGGCCTTCATACTCATATTTCTACAAATGTTTTACATCTACATTTACAATTTTGTCTATTAATATTCGATATTCTTCACAATCTCTTTTCCCGTTTACCTTGATAGAGGAATAGAGATTCCTCAATTCATTTTTAGATTGAATTACTGAAATTTGCCATGAACATTCAAAATACGTCTACGCATGTGTGTATGAAGCCCAATTTTAAAATACGTTTTAAATAAATTATAAAAACATATTATGAAAAAATTTAACTGTGGCAACATTGCCAACTATCAAACGATAGTCGGGCCTCTTAATATTAAACGCATCACAAAACGTTATGTACAAAAAACATAGACAGTGTCAAGCTACATATCTTAAAATTATTTTCATATATACAGGATGTTTCATAATGCCAGGCTGAACCAAACATACATTTTCTTAAATGGGACACACTATATATTATTTCAAAATTAAATTAAGCATATCTTCCTCATTCTTTCAATATAAGGTTTCATTGAAAACTTGAAATTCTTTTGTGCCGGAATGACTTTTTTATATTGTTACAGTTTTATAGCAACGTGAAATTTTGCCAATATTGCGAAAACTGTTTACAGGGCGATCCAAAACTCAAATGCATTATTTTCTCATCTTATTTAAATGGAACACCTTATATTTTATATGAAGAAAGGGAAGGACACTGTATGCACTTTCATTTTTATTAACCAGTCCCTATATCTGAAATCGTTAATTTCGAAGATATTTAATATTTTCTTAATGAAAGGTGAGCTTTTTCCAAATAATTGTAATATGTAAAATTAGCAATTAGAAAAAATGACGGTAAAGAGCTATTATAAATCATAAATTGAGATAAACTTGTTAAATACAAGACAACTACAAAATGTTAAACTTAAACTGATAATTAATATTTAATTATTTAAGTCAAATGTTCGCGATATAATGGATTTCACAATAATTGTTTAAAACGTCCACCAAAAAGATCAAACAACATTATAGCCATTCTTCGACTAATCGATTTGCATCTCATCTTAACATTTCTACATACAATCTACATATTAATACACGAGAAATCTTGCGCCAACAAGGCATCAGTCAAAAGGCTATTAAAGAATACTGTGTAAAAATAAATTGCAGCCATACTATATGCAGCTGCATTGTAGCCGTTCTTCAAATGATATTTCTGAACATTTCTATATTAATGTTCTGGAATCCTTCTTTCATTTTGTGCTACATATCATTTTGTGTACTTGATGGTAATTGAATATACAAGATCTTTCACATAACGCCACACGAAAAATAGAGTTCACTTATTTCTGAACATCGGGCTAGCCATGTAACTAGTGATCCTCTTTGTTGTTGAGCCTATTCACAAAAAGCAACTCCTTGGGGCAAGTCATTGTCGAGTAACTGTTGATGCAACTACATATATGGATGCAATTTCTTGTTACACAGTATTCTTTGAACAGTCTTTTAACTAATATCTTGTTGGCGCGGGATTTTTCGTGTACTATGTACTACTATTAGTACATAGTACACTACTGTGTACTACTGTCTACTGTGTACTACTATTAGTACATGTGGATTGTTCATAACTGAAAGAATGCATGCAGAAATGTTAAGAAATGCAAATCGATTAGTTGAATAACGGCTACAACGTTGTTTGATCTTTTTGGTGGACATTTTGAACATTTATTGCGAAATCCGTTACATCGAGAACATTTGGCTTAAATAATAGTAATAATAATAATATAATATACTGCCTGCTCTGACCAAAAATACAAATGGTATGGACATAATCAAAACCCACATGCTAATATATCCATTATGCGAATAAAATATATATTCATAAACAATAATAGTATAAACACAATAATAATAGTCCCGACTGCTATACCGCGGAAATGTCATGGACGCATCTGCAATTATATTTAAAAAAATTCTTCGAACGAGTAAAAGCATTGCTCAATTAAGTAATTCTTTAGAGAAGACTTAAATATATTAAAAGTTGTAGCATTTTTTATATAGTTTGGCAACTTGTTATAAAATTTAATGGCTCGATATTCCGGAGCTATTTCAAACAATGTAGTTCTATGACGTAGAGTCGCCAAACTGTTAGCTCCTCTAGTGGTCATACTCGTGTAATAAGTAGAGTTCCTTTTCAGGTTATGTAAATTCCGATGCGCCCAAACCCCTAGTTCAAGTAAGTAAATACTTGGCAGCGTAAGAATACAAAATCGTCGAAATAATGGGCGACAAGGCGTATTTGATGGCTGCTGTAATATACATATCTGACAATTCTCTTCTGGGCTATGAATACCCTATTAAACTTTGCTGATGCGCCCCAAACGAGAATACAATATTTCAACCTAGAATAGACGCATCCAAAATAATATGTTTTCAAAGTATCAACACTAACTGAGTTGCGTAAATTAAGAATTGCATAACATGCAGAGTTAAGTTTCCTGACTAGATCGCGTATATCACACGATAGATGAGCATCAATGTTCATCCCCAAAAACTTAAAGGTATTCACATTTGGAACAGATTTATCATTTAAGTTGAGATATATACTTTCATCTGATTTGTTGTTGAAAATTATCGCGGCAGTTTTATCAATACTTAAGGTGGGCACAATACCATAGACGATTCGTAACAGATGATCACGTAAAAAAATGGCCGATTTAAAACATCTAGCAGTATATAGAGGACTCTACTAATATCAATCTCAACAAATATATTAAATTAGCTCAAATCAGTTTCGAAATATACATCTCCGCTTCCACGGTTGCGTACCTACCTATCAGGTAATAGAAAATGTTGAGAATGTAATCGTACGATGTGTATGGTCTTCGCGTATTATTATAGATACCATAAACTTGTTGCAATTAATTATAAATATATATCTACAATATAATCGACGGTTTTAGCCGTTTCTTTGATACTGTAAATACTGTTAAACCATTTAATTTAATTAAATTAACAAAGCAAAGTATTATTTCTTTTATTTTACAATATTTGTATTTCAGATTTTCATTGTATTATTTCTTTTATTTTACAATATTTGTATTTCAGATTTTCATTACATGGATCTATAACGTAAGTGTAGAATATAAACTATTCTCAAGCTGTAAGAAATGATCGGTTTTGTACTTCCAGCAAAAAATGCAAATATCTCGTTTAGACTACGTTTTACAAGAAATGTGTATTATGCATATACTATGTATGTAAGTACATAAAGTAGGTACTACTAAATAGGTATATGGATAATTTTATATTTCACTTATGTTAAAATTTACCGAAAGTATCAAAGGAAGAAAAATACAACATTCTGTATTGTCTTTCTCTCAATGGACCTACTAAAGCAAATGTACGCGGATACGGGCAGACGGGTATGATATTCGCGATAAATACAAACTTTTTTATTAGGAACAAAATAAATAATTCTGCCAAATTAAATTTTATTTATTATTTTATATTTAAATAGCATACATTGGATATACATATGTCAGTCTGGCATACAATGACGAACACATATGTATGTAAAATAAACTTTCAACGTATTTTTCTTTGATATCTTGAGTGATGGCACAGCCCTGCTTTGAAGAGAGAGGATTACTTAACTTCCGTATGTGGACCATTGAATTGGCAATTTATATGCACTTTAACGGAATGTAGACGTTTTACTGAGTTCAATACGAACCCCCTTGTTTGCGGAAATCAGTCTAAGATACCTAAAAATCGATCTAAAAAGTGCTATTTCTAGGTTTTGTTTCGCTAGTGTTTTGACATTTCTGTGAGGATTTTCAGTTGATCCAGTCAGAATTACGAAATATCTAGCGGCAATTTTAAAAAACGTCGTTGCGGAATATAAAAATAATAATCATTTTTGATTTTGCAGTATCTTTTAATACAATTAATAAGTATATTTCAGTGACTAAAAAACATTTCTTCTTTTGTGTTTTATTAAATTTAAACAGCGAAATTTGATGTTAAGGCATAAAATTTATTTTTAAAATAATTATTTACGTGTCATATACACAATTAAATGTGTAAGTTAATATTAAGAAAAAAATTATGAATATTTACATACTATTTTGGCTAAATTTGAAGATATTTTTAATATTAGATTTAACATTTTGTCAAATGTCTCTTAATTGTTATTAATTGCAATGCATCGATTTCATTTATAAAAAAATGTTCTTTGCTTATGCCCGGTAACCATGGTGACTGTGACTGTTATGCACCTAGATTATTTGAAGTTACAATGTTGGTAGCAGTCTGGACGCGGACGATGTGAATATCGCATGCGGCTGTTGGAACTTGTCATCATCTTCGAACGTTTCTCTTATTAAAAATGTGGACGAAAGATTTGAGGAAGTTAAAAAACTTCAATTTTAACAAATTATCAACGTATTGGGAACAACGCGGACATGGGGAACTTTCGTAGTTCATGCACTGGATAAGCCACTAAATATTTGAAAAAATGGGCGTGATTTAGTTCGCGCCGCGCATGTCGATTAGCGATTTTTTCCTAATTGCAACCGGTCCATTAAAACTAAACTAATTCTTTAGATACGTTCCTATTTTATATAATGTATTTGCACTAAATTTAATAGAATACACGAGGAGATATGTTTTTTAGTTGCTGAAATCTTTCAGTACTAAAAGATACTACAAAATATAAATGACTATTTTTTCATTCCCAAACGACGTTTTAAATTACCGCTCGATCTTTCATAATTCTGACTGGATGAGCTGAAAATCCTCGCAGAAATGTCAAAACACCAGTGAAACATAACTTAGGGGTCATTTTGAACTCAGTAAAACGTGTACTTTCCGTTAAACTGCATATAAATTGTCAATTCAGTGGTCGACATACGGAAGTTTAGCCAAGGTAAAAAATAAATACACACGTTTTCACATATTTATTCTAAAACTGTAAAAAATCAAGGTGGATTCATGTCAAAAACCATTTTTGTAAACAAGAAATCTGGAAAGAAAGGTGACGCGTGCGCATTGAAGCCTTGGTATACTCGAAGATATAAGGTTCGTTCGAACCGTCAGTTCTGAATTTAGTAGGCATGCGCGATACTTTATTACTGTTCGAACCGCACATTTTTAGGATTATTTATTTATATTTAGCATTATCTTCAGGATTTCAAATTCGAGAACAGTTCTAGAACTGACGGTTCGAACGAACCTATAGATATGCAGCTGCATACAGTGCTATCACGGTTTGATTTCGGATATTGTGAAGATCAAGTACCCATATAATAATACAATTCTCCGGTGTAGCGGGTGTAAGGTATTTTGAACGCTACCTCACTGCTTAACATCTGCAGCATATTTCCTGGTTTCAATAAACATAATAGTGTATATCAAACTTGTCTTATTTTCCTACAAAAAAATATATTTTTCAACGAAATACACAAACATTTTAATTTCTTTGTAACGTTTGTTTTTTAAAAATGAACAAATTTTCTATTTCATCCATAATACATTTAAAAGTTTGTTGTATTTGATATTTATTTCTTACTATATGTATAATTTATGCAGAACGAAATAAATTATTTTTAGTACAGGCAAATATGTACAGGTAAACTTTCAAATACATACATACACAACCTTGCATAAAATTATGTAAACAATTTTGGATTTAATCTTTTTGTGTTTTCTCATAAGATTTTGTTTGCACTAAATAGAAAACGTACAATTTGATAACTTGAGTTATGATTTTTTTTAACTTACCCTTATAAACATTGTTTTTGGCAGCGATTACTAAAATATTTTCTGTCTTATTTCCTAAATTTATCAAATTAGGCAACCTAATACGCACAATCAATTATCGACATCTTACAGACAAGTGCCAAAGTTAATTTGACAGATATTAATCATATAACTTGTTGTAGCTACTGACATAGCTTTTGCAAAAACGAATGCTTTATTTACAATTTTCGCAATTTGGCATTCATCTACGATTTTTTCCTTATATTCTAAATGCAAAATTATTTCAATTCATTGCTATTTACTCGTTGTTTGAAATAAATTTTGACGTTATTTTTACAAACAAAATAGCTTAGTCCCTCCGGAGGCATCATATCGTCATGTTTAATACAAAATATACAATTAATTCTTTCTAAATCGGCCAAAAGCTATAAAAGTTTAATTCAGTTACCGACTGAGAAATCTACTATATTTTAACCGCACCTTAACTCCAGAGAAGTAGTTGAACACTAATTATTCATAGCTCTGTTAATATTGCCCCCGACCCGCGAAATATTTGCAAAATCTGCTCCCTTTATTAAGCAAGATGTATCATCAGCGTATTGATAGAGAAAACAAGGATTTAAAATATCAGGCATGTCATATAACATGTCAACGCATGGGCAGTTATACAACCAACATTACTCCTATTGTAAACATGCGTTTTTTGCATGTTAAATACTTGACTAACAGAGGGCGCATACATACTTAATAATCTCGTTGATTCTACGTCTGCGCGATATTTTGCAGCAAACTGATCTCGTATATTTCTAATACTGTTTCTGGCTTGATACCACTTTATAATTTCAATTTTTTTATCTTTAGAATACATTTTATGGATTATTTTATCTTGTCACGACTTTGACAGTTATCAAAATAAGATGTAGAAACCAATAATATATAGGAGTAATGTTGGTTGCATAACTGCCCATGCCTTGACATGGGACGAATAAAATCGAACATAGGGCTATGTACGGTGTTATAAAAACTTCACTGTATATTTCATTTTATTTATAAACAACAAAATATGTAGAATTCATATCTGCCCCAAGTTTCGAATATTTCATTTCTCCTCGGATTAACGTGTCGTATCAAGTGTTGATTATCGTTTCCCTGACTCGAATGTCCAAATGGTTGCCTATAGGGCAGGAACAAATGACAATTTAAGGTTCCTGTCGTTTTTAGTTTATTATTTATTTTTATTTACATGAAAAGTAGTATATTAGTACATATATTACACAAAAACAAAAACTTCAAAATAAAAGAGAACGTATTCTGCTTCCTTGCATTTTCTGTTGTAATTGTTGAACTTCTAGGGCCTTTGATTTCTGTGTGTGGCTAGCCTGTGTGTCAGCGTTTTTCAGAATAAGCTGTTGTAATTTTATCTGTAGTAGCCTGTCAAAATAATCGTATTTATGCCTGTATCCAAGTTTCAAAATTTGAATGTCTGAAAGCGACAGTGACTTTGATCAATCTTCAGAGAATACAAGACTAATGGATGGCCATGTGTCTGCCAACACAAGTGAAATCAGAAATACTGCGGAACAAGGAGCTAAACGTCGCCCACGACAAACCCAAAATGAAGAGACAAGAGAAATTCCCGATGTCCAAGTAAATTCCGATAGTAATGCGCATCAAGAGTGTACATCTGAAGAAGAAGAATTGAAGTACGGTGCTAATCATGTAATAAAATTATTTGCACCAGTATCACTGTGTATGCTTGTAGTAGTAGCAACAATACGCTCTGTCAGTTTTTACACAATTAAAGATGTCTATTTAGTGTATACACCATTCCACGAAGATAGCCCAGAAACAGGTACGAAAGTATGGAATGCTATTGCAAATTCATTAATCTTAATTGGTGTTATAATAGTAATGACTATACTTTTAATAATCCTATACAAGAAGCGATGTTACCGTGTTATAAATGGATGGCTAATAGTATCTTCATTAATGTTACTTTCAATTTTCTCATTCCTATATTTAGAAGAAATGTTAAGAGCTTACAATATACCTTTTGATTATATTACTTTGATGATATTAATGTGGAATTTTGGTGCAATGGGAATGATATGCATACACTGGCAAGGTCCACTACTACTGCAACAGGCATATTTAATATTTGTAGCAGCTCTTATGGCATTAGTTTTTATAAAGTATTTGCCAGAATGGACGACCTGGGCTGTATTAGCAGTAATATCAATCTGGGATCTCGTAGCTGTATTAACACCAAGAGGGCCATTGAGAATATTAGTGGAAACTGCTCAAGAAAGAAATGAACAAATTTTCCCAGCTTTAATATATTCTTCTACCTATATGTATATGTATACTGCAATGGCGACAAATGAAGAAGAACAAGCACAATTAAGAAGTAGAAATGAATCAGAACATGATAATCATGGTTTCACTGAAGAATGGGTTCGAACGCATGCTAATAGAGTTGCTCAAAGGCAATTAGAAGTATATGATGTTAGTGGTACACCTCGAACACAGGTGCATGAAGTTACTGAAAAAGAAGAACGAGGGTGAAGTTAGGCTTGGGAGATTTTATTTTCTATAGTGTTCTAGTAGGGAAAGCATCATCATATGGAGATTGGAATACAACTTTAGCATGTTTTGTAGCAATTTTAATTGGATTATGTTTAACATTACTATTATTAGCAATATTCAAAAAAGCTTTACCTGCACTTCCAATATCAATAACATTTGGTTTAATTTTTTATTTTGCAACCAAAGAAATTGTTAGTCCATTCTCAGATAGTTTAGCATATGAGCAAGTGTTTATTTAGACAGGAAAATATATCTAATCCATAAGCTTAGAGTAATTTATTTAAAACAATTACTGGCATATAATATATATATTTTATATGTAACATAATAAAACAAAAATATTCTCTTCAGCTTTTATTTTGTGAATAATCCAAGATCTCGTTAACACTCTGTGTCTGATCAAACCATAAATAAGTTCGTTGTGCTATATAATTCTTTGAAGAACTGCATATGTTACATTTATATTGTATCTTCTGTTTTTTGATGCGGATCTTGCAATTTTTCCCTGGTACACAAATATTCTTACATACCTTACAAATATTTCGTTTAATATTCGGTTCTCTAAAAATGTATATCTATGTTACTCGTTATTCGTAGGTCATGTTTCTTATTCTTACAATCTTTGAACAGTTTTCTTAGAAATAGATATCATTAAATTAGTGTAATAGGATGATAAGAGATTATTTTGCTTACAGTTTGATTTTGCGTAAATATTTCCTATCTACAATTAAATGTTAATCAAAAATATAACCTCCAAATATAGAATACCTATGCATACCTGATATAAATAATTTAATCTTTGTAAGTTTTCCTTACCAACGCATTTTCGCAATTTTACCATATCTAACTGCAATCGTTTTATCTCCAAATCACTCCAAATGCTCCAAACAAGAAAAAAACCAAGAAAGTACAAATCACGTATACCAATTACCAGTGTTTCTACATTTGGTATTGCCAACTCCAGGAAGTTGTCATGAGTTTGCTTATACTTGGAATAGACTGCTTATAATAAAAATTAATGTATCTATATTGTGATCTATGAGTACTTATTTTTTAATCCCAGATATATTGCTACTTGTAGATCAAGTGAAACTAATTAATTAAAAATCAATTTATTCCAGAACATAAATTTCGTTTTTGAATAGAAGTTGGTCGTGTTCAGTCAGCACATCGCCGGTAGTGACCGGTAGATACCGATTAGTGAAGTAGTGAACTGAATACCTACACTGTAGGTATTGTAGTAGGTACTATTAGCATGTAGATATTCAGTCTGGTACTCATCATTATTTACCAGTGACTTACCGATGTGCTGACTGAACACGACCATTGTCAATTTTTTCTATTGAATGTGCTATCCTAATACAAAATATTCGCAGATAATGCGTAGAAACGATTGCATTAAAAATGAAACAATAGAACTAATACTACAAATTCTAATTTCAGAATTGTAGTAACAATATATTCCCATTCTTAACGGGTTTCATCAAAGACCCTTTATATATTCCTGCGCGCTAGCTTTTCTTTGTTAGAAGATCTTCGCCAAGTTAGCATGATCTTATGATACCTATCCCTCATCTACGTTTTCTCCTCTAGAGTGGTTTATACGTCGAGAACCGTGACCTGGCATCCGCTTAACGCTCCTGCAGAAGGTTTTTACCACGTCAATGTAGTGAAGTGACCAAAAAATACCTGTAATAAGCGCTCACGGTGTATTGTTAGAATCGTCCTGCAAAGAAGTGCAATGAAGATAAATCGAGCATTAAAAGCGTACCACGTGGTTTCCCAGATCTCCATTAGTCCATTGCTGCAGGTGTTATGCAATAAAGGTTGAATGGTGAATTGCGATGAAATGATTCTATTTTCATTGCACTCGTTTGCAGGGCGATTCTAACAATATACTATTAGCGTCTATTACAGACATTTTTTGAACACACACGAGTACCTATATACATACAGGGTGAGTTTTTTTGAATGTTTAGCATTGGGATCTCAGAAACTACTGGAGATAGAAAAACGCTTAAATGGGGAAAGATGCGCAGTTTCACGAGTTTGATTTAAAACTGCTTTTGTTTTACAGATAACTTTCATGGCTTATTAAATATTCAAAACCTAAGGCGCTCATAGTAGGGTATCTGCATGGTATCTGATACCTTTCTCAATAATCTTGTTAATATTAGTTGCATCCGACAACTGCAGTTCTCTTCATATGGAGCGTATCGACTTTTCTAAAGTTACTATAAAATAGATACCTTTTTACTTATTAAGTTTTCAACATTTCAACTATGAAGAAGTCCTTTTGTCCCTTATTAGTGTTATATGTGGTTTAAGTTTACAATAGAATAATGTTCTAGTTCTCTCATTTATTTAATTATAAAATACTATACAATAATACTGATATATAATTTTGTATTAAATTAAATTTTATTTAATTATAAGTACACATATTTAAATGTTTTTATAGTGAAATATACCGAGTGGCTAGAAAAAAAATGAAACTTGTTTCCAAAGCTATTATCCGAACGCATAGATATATCAAAGTAATTTTTTCTCTCTTGCAGATAAAAGACTGAAAATTATGTGTGACAAATTTTATAAGTGTATGTTCTTCAATAATGGAATAACAGAAGTTTAAAGTTAACTTACAAAATAACGATTACACGTTGCTATAATATGCAACATAAACCGAACTTACCTTTTATTAAAAGAAATGAAGTTATGAGTGACATCTGAAATTAGTTATCACTTTGCAATTGGAATACTGACATTTCCTATACAAATTAAAGTACTTTTTCTAGTAAAAATCGCACCTCATTTGACAAAGTCCGATTGAGACATAATTGTGATTGCCTGCCCTGTGTCTGAATCCTTAACGTGTAATTTGATTTGCTGTAGTTTAGCATTCCTTTGTTCTTTTTTAACATTCGTTTTTAGTTTAGCAGGAACAATGTCCAGCGCATTGTCTTTTATAAAGTAGAAACTAAAATTACTCATAGCCTGCCAGAGATGTAGCACTTAAACAAGATTGGTTTTTTTCTAGCCACCCGATGTATATATACAATAAGGTAATAAGAATTTACGCATTATTGTATTTATGGATGAAGCAGGTATGGCGTTTATAAAGTGCTACTAGAACTAACGCTTTTTGTTGTACTGGGTGCAGCTGTAACGATTACCTAATCTGTGTTGCTTGGCAAGAATACCACTACAGCTTCTGCTGTGTAAATGTGTCTCCGTAGTTTTGTGACAACATTACCTCGCCGTAAATTATGTTGCACTGTTATGTCTCAACAACGAACAGTAGCTTCAATAGAGCGCTGATGTAGCGGGACATGCCACGCATGGACTATCTCTCTTACCTATGCAACTATCAAGTTGTTGATTTTAAATATACTAAATACATATTTAATTCAAATTGTTCTACAGAAATTTAGCACATGTAAGCCTTTCTAAATGAGTCTAGTTGGTCTTCTTTTCATAGTACGAACGTTACCAAACAATACTATATCATAGATGGTAAATGGCATATCAATGCTGCCAGTGTTTGTGTGTAATTGTTATTGCGTGTTTATTATTCTATGCAGAAGAGATGTTATTGATTTGAAACCGACACATAGTCTAAAATTATCTCTGCGAAACAATAATGTAATGCGAAATATATTGGAATATGTAGCGCTGAAATCGCAATATAAAGCAACCACGTTCATAACATTTAGACGCGCGTGTGTATACTCAAATAAAGCAGGTAATTTTAGATAAGCCAGTCTCCATTTTGTAGAAACAATGAGAGATTATTAAAATTAATCGGTTGTCCGTGTTATTGCTAGCCACTGCCTAAAGTCTCGAAGACGAACGGTCGGTACGACTTAGTCTTCGAACGATTTCAGTAAGGTAACTCACTAAAATCGTTCGAAGATTAAGTCGTACCGAGTGTACGACTAGTATAGTACTTCAAATATTTACAAGGTGTTATTGATGTGACCTGATCGACAAGGAGACATTCGTTTTGAAACGCAATGTACACTACTACTGTCATAACTAAACTCGGCAAAGTGGAGGAAGTTTTAGTGCAGTGCGGAGAACAACGTAAAGGAGCCGCGCAGTCGTATCCAGGCAAACATTCAGTAACGTTTACGTACTCGCATCATTTATGTTCTTGACTTTCACGAGTGAGCATAGGCGATGCTGACGCGTCTATTAAATATGTGTCCACACTTGTTCCAGTCAAATGAGTACGGTGTGCAGAATAAATACGACCGTTACACATTGACTACTGTTAAATTTGTAAATTTAAAGTAACCCTTGTGACAACTTAATGGATCTTTCGAAGCACATTCACAAATTTGTCTTACTATGACAAAATCTAAATTCTTGACAATAACATTTTCAAATAACACATAGCCACAATTTTTTATCTCTTAATTCTGCTTAATTCTTCTTTCACCATAGTCACAAGCAGATGGCATAACGTACACGACTTGGTAATGTATAATCCGAATGCTTGTTCCAGAAGGAAACAAATGCTTCTAGGTCTAGTAAAGTGAATGGTAGATTACGTAGAATAAAACAAACACCTATATCACATGTTAATTGTTTGCTGTATCGTTTGCTAGGGATTGCAGAATCGTTCACAATTCCACCTGCTATGCTTCGTATACTAAATCCAGCATACTCACTATTACGTGTTCCAGTTTGTTCGAAATACACCGTTCCCGAAACGTACCTAAATGCAACATTTTCTAAGTATGATAAGCACTCACAACGACTAGTGGAATAATACTGAACAAGTGTGCTTTGATACGGACACTCGAGTTTCCGTACCACCCCTCTACGTTGCTCACTGCACTGGATTGGAAATTGCCCCTCTTTGCCGAGTCTGTAAATGACTGACCACCAAATTAGTTTTTTTGTTAACCACTTAGACATTTTATGAATTACATTTTTCTCCGAATTATTTGCACGACAAAAATCGGAAAAACTCAAAATATGGCAACCAAATACGACGCGGACTATATGGAAAAGAAAGGAATTACACTCAATTCGCCGCATTGTGAACACAGATCTTCTTATAAGTGATATCGCGCCATTCCTCGCAAAATGAACCGTTGTTTGACGATCTCTAAATGTGTGTCTACTGTTATGTAATAAAACAATGTAAACTTCCTCAAATGTTGAATGCAAAATAAGTGCCCATTTCGCGTCAGTCTTTACCAAACCTCATTATACTAACTCCACCAGTTTTATATAAACGTCAAAAAGTATAGACTGAAAGAAAATACATTATTAGTGGCTTTCGATTTGTGCACCGTACAGCTCGGGAGCTGTTCCGGGTCACCCATCTGTCGTTCTATTTTGCCATGTGATTCGCACTTGTACAGAACCTTTTGTGCTTCCCCACACCCCTGGCGCACCAACTTTTCGGCTGGGGCGATATGCTCCCGCATGCGCACTTCGGTTTGTTTACAAAAAAGTGTTGATAATTTGAATGGATTGTAGAAACGAAAACTTGAAAGGTTATGTTAAATCTGTGTTTACATGGCCGCCACCCCACTACCTTTTATTTGTTTACACTTTATCTGTACCTGAACTGTACTGAGCTAGTTCACTGTACACGCACACGAGTAGCTCCGGAGCTGTTCCCGAGTAACCCTTATGGACAAATCGAAAGCCACTATTGAGTAAATCTGTATTCGCTCTCACTAAACGAGACACGATATGCGCGCGAAAATACGTATTTGATAATTTTAACGAGGGCTTAAGTTGAACTTATAAGATGTTTCGGGATGAATATTAAATATTGTGACTTGATTATACAGGGGTCTGCAAAAGTAACCCATGAATAAATTATTTTTTAAACCATATGATGTCAACGGTACATCTTTGTACGGCAGTTTTTGACATATTTGTGAAAAGTATAGACGTGTTCATGAAAACAATCTGAATATACTGTATGTCACGGTAAACTCGTTTGCACAGATAAAAACTTGGAATTTATGCTTATAAGAGTTATCCCAGTTTTTTTTTTGCACACGTCTGTACTTACAGCATTTCAACAACCCTACATTTAAAATGTCGTATTCTAACCGTTTTACAGAACCCAGTATATACTGAACTGATATGATTACTTCATGAATGCAATTCTCAATGTATGGTAAATCGTATCGATAAGTGTTCAATGTGAGAGGATCACGAGAACTTTAATACCTATTCAAAATAAATTGCTTAATTATATGTCATTTAAAACGCTATACAAGACATCATGTTGATTACTTTGAAAGTACTTCCTAGGTATAGTACAAAGAACCCATTATTATAAGGCGTTTGTTATATATTTATGTCACACGACAAGTATATACATATGTATATAGTCTGAATAAACCTGATGAGTGTAGATCAGAAGTTTTTGTATATAAATTAAGTAGGAAAAAATGTATATAAATAAATAATACATGCATAAAGTCTAAAATTTTCACAATTAAATATCAATGATGGAAGACGGGAAGTCAGTTATGTATCACACTTTTGCTGTTACCTTTCCTTGGTTAAAACTAATTAGAAAAAAAATGATGATCTTACTAGAATAGAATTTTTTGGAAAGAAAATTACGCATTTCATACTTTGTTAGCTGACATTTGGTGTAACATTATCTCTCTTATTTTTTACAGCTTCAACTAACATTTTATAGCGCAACATGCACTCTTCTTTAGTTTTATTAGGAACACATTCAGCAATACGTTCCCACCTTTCTAAAGCACCTTTAGGATATTTAATTAAAGCATCTTCAAGTGCTTTTTGCTGACTTTGTAACCAAGCACTGGTTTGCTGCTCAGTTCCCAACTTTCCACCTTTTGTCTTTTGTTTCACTTTTGGCTGTTCAATCACTTCTTCTTCTTGAGAGGGTAACTTATAACCATTATTTTTCATCTTATTTGCCATGTATGTAACTTCAGGAACTGATCTTCTTAAAGCTTCAGCAATTAATTCCCATCTACCAGAAGTTCCACCTGGTATTTTTCTAACAAGAGTAATTAATTGTTCGAGATCATCATCTGTCCAGAGTCCTCCTGACAATGGCACTGAAGTTTGCTGTTCATTATCTATGCTAGATAGCATTGGTGCAGTTTCAAAAGTTGGACCTTCAGGAAGCACAAATGCAGGTTTTCTTCGTCTGACAGGTTTTGGATCTGTAATTACTTCTTCCTCTATTTCTTCTTTCTGAGTAACTGCTTCTATTTTTTCTAATGTTTTTCTTTAAAATAATAAATGAATGTAGGCATAGAAATGATAGCTGTATACATAAACATGGGTATTTGATACGGTAAAGTATTTTTTAATGATGGTTTCTCGAGTTCAATTGTAGCTACTATCTTTTTCAATTTACGACCTCGAACTTGCTCCTAAAACATGCTTATTATATACGATCTTAATAATAAAATATTTTCTTACAAGAGTATATTTTTTTCTCCAGATATGCTGCCCATGCAACAATATATTGACCAACTGTTATTATACAAAATAGTATTATGCTCATTTCCAATAATCCCATTTTTCTAACATGACGATAGTAATAAACAGCTGAACGCCAGTTTGGAAGACCATTAATAAGTACTTCATCATAATATTTTCTTTTAATGGGATCTTTTAATACTTCATATATAGCCACCAAATGTCTAAACTGTTCAGAAGTGTCAATGTCAAGATTCTTATCTGGATGTAAGAGCAATGATTGTCTTCTAAATGCACTTCTTATTATTGCACTACTGTCATCCTAAAACTCATCATCGTCAATAAAATTTGTATTACAGAGAATTTTGAATTATACACTCACCTGAGAAACATTTAAAGCTTCATAAAAATTCACTTTAACTTCCTCAACAACATCAAATACCTCCAATTGATCTGAATCCCAAGAATAACAGGTGCTTGCAGAAAGTAGTAGCACAATGAAACCAAAGAAAATCATAATACTGGAACTAAAAGCAAAAGTAATATTAGTTTGTGAATATTTGTGTACGTGTAAACTTTAATATCTTCATATTTAACCTACGTAACCTAAAAAGAACACGAAGTTTAAGATTAAGAGAGGGAAATATAAAATACAAATCAAAGATAAACAACAATAATTTATTCTTAATAAATTACAGTAAAACTAACATTAAATAGAATATGTGAACGCAATAATATTTATGTTGATATTTTATTGAGTTATCCAAAATTAAAAACCCCAATTACTAGTAAACAATTTACGACCACATCAGCTGAAAGAGCTGAAAATCCTGTTTCCTGTGCCATCCTGTGCTCAAGCTTTGCTCAAGCCAGCTCAAGCTCTCTCGTGGACGAATGAGAAAACATTCGATATGTACAGTATTAGGTTTGTTTGGGTTTGTTCCTATAGCGTTGGAAACAGGTCGGTGATCGAATAGCACATGCGTAATATAAGAACTGCGTTCCAACAACTTCGAACTAAAGATCACGTACGGCAGGTTAAGACGTTCCAACAAATTTTCTGTGATTTGGCGACAGTTTGCCGGCTATCAGAACGATTTGAAGATTTTTCTCAAATCAACGTAGTACAATTGCAACGCATGCGCCTTGTCATCACAGACTATTAGGTAGTTGGTAGTCTAATTTGGTATTGATGCAGGTGCAGCATGGGTGCAGCAGAATATTTGTATGTATTTACAGTAAATATGCTCCAAACATAAGACAAGTGACTTCAAGCACAGAATAACCAGAAGGGACACGACCCGATCATGGAATTTATGCGCATGACCGTAAATCGCCATGTTGAAAACTCGTTTATGTTTACGTATTGTGTGTTTACCAAGGCTACAGTTATTTTTAATTTATTCTAAATTTCTACAAAATCTTATCGCCGGTGGTGTAGTGTTCGCTCCTGCAAAAACAATACGAGGGATATAGCTTCTTCCTGTACCCTAAAAATGGTAAACTAAGTGTTTTGTTACGTTGGACAACTATTTCAATTTTTGGTCTTTTGCAGTGCTTTGGAATGGCTAAAAGTATGTAAGCGTCAAGATTTGTTAGAAAGAGGTATTAATTGGAGAGCTATATAATACCTATCTATATGGAAAACATTTTGAAGATAGAATGTTTTTAAATTTCATGAAAAATCGTTTGAAACCGCATGCTAAACCAACATTTATTTGTGATCCAGTGAAACCATTAACAGCTATAAAATTAGGTGTGAATTATAAATAAGAACTGTTACGCAATTTATGCTTAATGTTACTGAGCGATGAAAGTGTACCAATTTATTGTAAAATATTACAGTCGATGCATCGCTGACAAAGTGTATTGTAGAGATGGATGAGACTGTACCTATTAGAGCACTTATAATATTTTCAGATTGTTGTAATAAATATGTTACGTAAATAGCCTTTGTTTTATTATAAAGAACTAAGAATTCTCAAGTGTGCATTATAAGTTCAAGTAGTTTTCATCTATCCGTTCTTACAAGTTACGATAGTTATATCCACGTATGTACATATGTAAATACATATGAATTTACTAATTCATATTCCTTTTTCTTTCGCTTATTCTTAATTTGAAATACAAAGCAGTTAAATGCAATGCGTTGGACATTGGACGTTAAAAAAAACTAAAAATTGTTTCGTATATTTGCCTATAAAAAAATTGAATACACCATTTTTATGGTAACTGTCAACTATCAAAACATAAACATTGTGAGTTTACAATATGGCGGATTCGAATACAATGAATTCAAGGTCCTCAAACGACGCACCCTCGATAACAATAGAAAAATCATCTGTTGCCCTTTCTGTTATTCTGTGCTTCAAGTTAAGATGTATCCTGTATATAATTATTCTGTGCTCAGTTCTAAGTAGTAGCAGTATTAAAAATATTTATATATATTATGCCTTTTTTAGATATAGACGTTTTACATAATTAAAACTTTTAGAATCCGATTACATCTGGTACTTTCATTTGTTATGAATACATTTTATCTTTACCAACCTGAATTATTATTAAATTGGCTAAACTTCCGAATGTCGACCACTGAATTGGCAATTTAACGGAAAGTACAGGTTTTACTGAGTTCAAAGCGGCCCCCTTTTTTAGCGGAGATCAGTCTAAGATACCTAAAAATCGTTCTAAAAAGTGTTATTTCTAGGTTATGTTTTGCTAGTGTTTTGACATTTCTGCGAGGATTTTCAGTTGATCCAGTCAGCATTACGAAATATCGAGCGGCAATTTTGAAACGTCGTTCGGGAATAAAAAAAATAGTCATTTATATTTTGTAGAATCTTTTAATAGTATTAATTAATAGATTTCAGCAATTAAAAAACATATCTCCTTTTGCATTTTATTAAATTCAGTGAAAATACGTTATATAAAATAGGAACGTATATAAAAAATTAGCTTAGTTTTAATTGCAATTAATACCATTTAAGAGACGTTTGACAAGATGTTAAATCTAATATTGAAAATATCTTCAAATTTAGTCAAAATAGTATCTAAATATTAATAATTTTCTTCTTAATAATCATTTACAAATTTAATTATTGTGTACGCGTAAATAATTATTTTAAAAATAAATTTTATGCATTAACATCAAATTTCACTGTGTAAATTTAATAAAAGACAAAAGATTATTTTTATATTCCTCCACGAAGTTTTTTAAAATTGCCGCTCGATATTTCGTAATTCTGACTGGATATTACTGAAAATCCTCGCAGAAATGTCAAAATACTAGCGATACATAACCTAGAAATAACACTTTTTAGAACGATTTTTAGGTATTTTAGACAGATCTCCGCAAGAAACGGGAGGCCGTTTTGGATTCAGTAATACCTGTACTTTCCGTTAAATTGCCTATAAATTGCCAATTCAGTGGTCGACATTCGGAAGTCTTACCATTAAATTAACAATTTGTAAATTAGAAATAAATATATTCGTGTGCTGAGTCACATTGATAAATCTAAACAATCTTATTTTCAGGGAGAATGAGTGTATCGTGGGCGGTTATGTATCCAGATTTATATAAAATATGTGAACTTTATCAAATGTATGAGATACTATATCCAAAGCAACTGAAATATGTGCCTTTGCCAACTGTCTTGCAAGATGGACCTCAATGTGGGTTAGTATCATTAGCTATGTTTTCAGATAATCCATCAAAAGACACAATAGAATATTTATTAAAAACAGCTAGAGAATGTGGATATACTTACCATGGAGAAATGTTCAGCGCCAGTAATTTATGTGAGCTATCAAAAAAATTCACCAAATTTCATGCATCTGTATATAGTGGATATTTGAATGATAATTACATAAAAGATTTTCTATTGAATGGAGGGTTTATGTTAGTCCCATATGATGCTGATAAAAATCATAGTCCATGTTTAAATAATGGTCATAAAGCTCATTGGGCAGCAATATCTGGGATAATAGAAACAGAAGAAAGTGTATTTGTGTTAGCTAAACATGGAAAATCAAAAAATGTTGCAATATGGAGCTTAAATACCTTAGCTAACAGTAATTCTCAATTAAAGGAATTTGCACCCGATAGAAAATATTCCAACATTAGGTACTGTTTACCAGAAGGAGGCTTAGCAGGACCTGATGGTTTATGTAATAAGGCAATCTTGATGAAAACATTATAGCTGATGATGTTATGTTACATTAGTTCCTATTATGTGTCATTTAATAAAAAAATATATTTCTGCAAGTGTTCTTTTAAATTATAAAGTAATTGATCAAATATATCAGTTTCAAGGATACTTTTAATCTGTAGAAAAAGAAATTGAAGATTTAGATAAAAAATTCATCGTAGCTGCTATAAAAATTGAACTATGTATTTAGCACAAATGTGACTGGTTAAAATTATAAATACTGATGGTATAGAAGTTTCTGTTCATAGATCCAATTGCTGATAGTTACCGCAACTATCCAAACCTAGAACATGAGTATATTATCCAAGTTTGCTGTCAATACTCAACTTTTCAGCTAATATTATCTGGCTTTCTGACTATCAAATTGATTCTACAAACAGAGCTAATAGTTACAAAATATTCAAGTTAATAAAAACTGAATTTTGTATCAATCAATTATCTGAAGAATATTAAAAATTCTTGCCAGAATAACTAATTTTTCAAAATATAATTCTCTCTTTGAAGTGAGGATGAGTAGTTTGATTTCTTCACGATGATATATAAAGCTTATTAATATAGTATAGTATTTATAGATTTTTATTATACAGTATGTGTGGACAAATAACCCACTTCGTTTAGTAAGACGGCTCACAGCATAGGACAAACGAGCAACAACGTTTCATGCGCGTCTGGGTTGCGTGGTGGAATAGTATATTAAGTTTCATAAGACACGATTTTTGTACACGCGTTCAAGTTTAGAAAACAAGTGCGCAAATATTAGTTATTTACGAACCAAGTGCGTGAAATCATATTTCGCGAATGAGTGACCAGTTTGGACACGAATTCGCGAAATGTTTCACGCAAGAAGTTTGTACAATATTTTTTGTACGAGAACTATAATAATAATACATATTGTTTTTTTTTATGTGTGGTGGGTGCTTAGTTGCAGTGACTCCGTAAGCTGTATTACTTGTCTGGCTATCACTGCAACTCTTGCGGTGTGTGTGTAAGTTGTGTTTAAATGCCTTTGTGACAGCATCATATCGCGTTTTATGATGCCGCGCTGTTAATCACTTTGCTCCCAACAGTCAATGGCAAGTCGATCCGGGATTAAACTCTCTGAAAAAATGTCACTGTCCCTCCAGAGAATTGAACCCCGGCACCTATCGTCCTCTCACAACAATAGTCAGCCGCCTAACCACTGCGGCCATTGACCCGTTTTTAAATACGTTATCGTTTATGACCATATATTATTAAGGTTAAATATAATATTATGACACTAGTGCATAATCAAGCTTTTAAAGCACGAGTAACGAGTTTAAAGCCACGACGCGAAGCGGAGTGGCTTTAACGATATCATCTATGCTTTAACGTTACGAGACGACTGGTCACGAAATATGATTTCACGCACTTGGTTCGTAAATAACTATTTGAGGCATAATCTGCGCCGGGCCCTCCACTTATCTACGAAGTATTCCCCAGACTCCCAAGAACAAACCTATACAAAATTATTCTTACAGCTCCATTCGCCCCTCCCCCCTCCTGCCATAAATCCTGGCTACGCCCCTGCTTCACGTAGGTTATCTTTCCTGCAGATTACGCTGTAATCTATTGTATCACGAGATAAAAAATACAGGATTCATAAAATTTCTCATTTGTTCATTTGGTATTACCAAATATTACCTTTCCCGACATTTCTTCATTTTTTTGTATTCAGTAATTAAATCGATTTAATGTTGGTATACTATACAACGCGCAGTACAACCCAAACATATGTTTTGTGTCATATTTTGTTGAAGCCTTCAATCTTCAATTGTATTTTTCGAATTTTACCTTAAAAAGTATATATAGGACTAACGTCGAATTTTGTGGAATATAAATCAAAATGCATCCAAATAGAACTAGAGACTGGGAAGATAATAACAGACAAGTGGTATTTGAAGGAAGAGCTATTTTGGAAAGAACAGGAGAAAGTATTGCACGATCACATCAGATTGCTGTAGAAACAGAAAATGTAGGTACCGAAGTAATATCTGAATTAAGTAGTCAAAGAGAAACATTGCTTCGAGCTAAGAATCGTTTAACTAATGCAGACGAACAATTGGACAATACTCGAAACATATTAAGGAAGATGGGTAGAAGTGTATTGTATAATAAATTAATTTTAGTGTTTATTATCCTAATTGAAGTTGGTATATTGGTTGCAGTAGCATACTTAAGGTTCTTCAAGAAATAACAAGTAGTATGTGTACTAATAAATATGTGATAAGTACAGTAACCATATCCTATAAGATTACTTAGGTATATTACCCTTAATATTTAGTTTTATATTCGTATGTAACATATGTGTAATTATTACAAAATATTTCTACAATTGCAAATAAAGATGTTTTTTAATTTTATATCTGTACATTCTATATGCGTGTTAATAATACCTACAGAGTTATATGAATAAATCGTCAATTTATTACACATTTCTTATTTTTAATCAAGTGACTGGGTGCGGGCAATGCTTGAGGTACTTGTGCAGTTGTGGTGTTCTTCCTCTACTTTATTTGAATTTAATAAGATTTTATATTTGTAATTGTATGTATTTGCTGAATTTTTATTGTTACTGTCATGATTAACCGCCATGTGTGTTTTCTCATTTTTGTATCAACTGGCAATGGAAGATCAGATATTCTGAATTGCCTTGCTGAGTTTTCAATTTTTCATTTTTCTTTTTTTTCTATTACTTGCCATATTGATGTAGTTAATTGCTTTTTTTTGGAAGATTGAAATAAATATTATTATTATTATTATACAGGGTGTAACAGTGGGAACGCCGTGGTCTCTGGTAGTCAAATGGTAACAATTTTTGAAAAGTTACATACTGGAACATATGTAAGTGGATTAGATCTACAATTTAAAAATAATAGGCAATATACGGGGTGTTTCAAAACTTAACAATGTACCATAGTTATGTTTTTCTTAATGGAACACCCCGTATTTTATGGCATTTTTGAGTTTTACATTAAAATCTAAATCAACTTTATTTAATGTTTCCTATGTCTAATTTGCGTAGTTTATGAGATATTTCAAGTTTTTTGAAAATGCAATGTTGCACGAAAAGTTTACTTTCTCGAAAATGACTTAATTCAGAGAAATGGAACGAAAAGCATAAATAGTAGATCCTTTGGCTGATTGAATGTCATATTGAAAGTTGTCGAGTATTCTACAAGTCGTTCATGTACCGAGGGCAAACTTTGTGAACTTCTTTCGTGCATAACTTTATTATTTTAAATGAAACATCCTGTATATATTTATGTTATCAGATAGAATATTTTATTGTCTAAAAACCAGTATCAGGAATCCCTATGACTATCTGTACTAGTTTTTAAGTTATTTGCGTTTTTTAGATAACTTACGGAAATTGTTATTATTTAATCTAGGCGGTTGTATCCTCATAGAGAAAGTGTCAATTTGACGTGTACTCTGTTAGCATCATGAAGGCATACTCGTTGCAAGAAGTAATTGATATGATTTTAGTTATTGGTGAGTGTCAGGAAAATTCCTTCCTTGCGTCTCGGGTGTATTCGCAAAAGTACCCAAATCGAAAACATCCAGATAAATGGGTATGTGAAATTTTGTTGGATAGATTCCGTGCCACAAAGAGCGTTGCACACAGAAGGCGAACAGCAACTGTAGACATAGAAAATGAATTCGTGGTATTGGCAGCAGTCACTGAAGAACCGCATAAAAGCACACGACAGATTGCCAAGGAATTAGATATAACTCATATGAGCGTATCTAGGATACTAAGGATCATATTTATAGTCCGTGCTTGAGGTTGTGTCGATGCTTGAGCACGCGATTTTGACGTAAATGTCATTACAAATCTGTCAAAATCGCGTGCTCAAGCATCGACACAACCTCAAGCACGGACTATAAATATGACCCTAAGAAAACACAAATACCATCCCTATCACTTACAATAGCTTCAAAATTTATACGCAATGGAATATGAACGGCGAATGGATTTTTGCATGTTTGATAGAAACGCCAGAACATAATGATTTTTTTAATTATGTTTTATTTACCGATGAATCCACTTTTCATAATAATGGATTAGTAAACCGTCACAATTTTTATTATTATGATACTGAAAATCGCCATCTTTTTCGCACCTTGGACCGGCAGCATCGCTGGAGTTTGAACGTGTTTGGAGGCATTATAGGCGATTATGTAATTGGACCATACTTCTTCAATGGGCACCTAAACGGAGACGATTTTATAAGATTCCTAAAACTTTTGGGACTTCTTGACCCTTTTGGAAAATATTCCTTAGAATATTAGAAACCGGATGTGGCTTCAATTAGACGGCGCTCCTGGCCATTTTAAACTGTCCATTAAAAACTACCTTCAGAGGAAATTTCCTAATAGGTGGATCGGAAGGGATGGCCATGCAATTGACCATCAAGATCTCAGGGCTTAACATGTATGGACTTTTTCCTATGGGGGTATGCAAAAGGGATCGTTTACAATATCTTGCCCACTACAGCAGAGGATATGAAAACGAGAATCAGAGATGCCTTCAGTTCAGTAACACCGGATATGCTGAGGAACGTTAGAACAGCATTTGAACAGAGGGTTATTTTCTGTATTGAAGAAAATGGCAATTATGTTGAACCTAGCAGTTTTTCGTTTATTTTATACGAAATCCTTTGTTCTTAATCCAAATACAAAAATATTTACTGCTGTTTTGTTTAGTTTACTTTTGTTACTTGGAATTTATGTTTTCATGTAAATTGTGACAATATAAAATCAATAATAATAATAATATTTCTATTCATGGATGTAAAGATATACTGGGTGTTCACTTACAAAAAACAAATTTAGTTCATTTAAATTATCTAAAAAACGCAAATAACTTAAAAACTAGTACAGATAGTCATAGGGATTCCTGATACTGGTTTTTAGACAATAAAATGTTCCATCTGATAACATAAATACATACAGAGTCTTCCATTTAAAATAATAAAGTTATACACGAAAGAAGTTCACAAAGTTTGGCCTCGGTTCTTGAACGACCTGTCAAATACTCGCCAACTTTCAATATGCAACATTCAATCAGCCAAAGGATCTACTATCTACGCTTTTCGTTCAATTTCTCTGAATTAAGTCATTTTCGAGAAACTAAACTTTTCGTGCAACATTGCATTTCCAAAAAACTTGAAATATCTCATAAACTACAAAAATTAAACATAGAAAACCTTAAACAAAGTTGATCTAGATTTCAGTGTACAACTCAAAAATGCCATAAAATACAGGGTGTTCCATTAAGAAAAACATAACTTTGGTAAATAGCTGAGTTTTGAAACACCCTGTGTGTTGCCTATATATTTTTAAATTGTAGATCTAATCCACCTACATATGTTCCAGTATGTAACTTTTCAAAAATTGTTACCATTTGACTACCAGAGGCCATGGCGTTCCCACTGTTACACCCTCTATATTGTAAAATTACTGAAAATACCATAAATGTATTATCGTCTTTTAATAACAAATTTATATGTCTTTTATATGTTGAGATGCAATGTAGTTTCTGTAAACTAAAAAAAAGGAAACGTATTTACCAAGATGAAGGAATTGCTAATTGCTAGCAATGATCTGATTGGTCGCAATTTAAATTTTGACCAATCATACCAAAGGGTCCATCAGTAACTGTTGGCCGTGTTCAGTCAGCTTTTCGGTAGACTACCGGAGATTTGTTTTACCGGTAGATGCTTTTGATCATTGTATAAAACATATCACAGACATATTTTATTCTTCCATTTCACACTTACTTTAGGGTATTCCTATCTATCTTTCTACCCCAAGAAACAAAACGTGCAAACTTCAAGTCGTAAATGGAAACTTCAAATCCATATAGGCGCAAATTTCGAATTTATGCTAATAGAAGATCTTAAAACACAAGTGTTTTTTTGTTAATTTAAATAAATCTAAACTGAGATGAATGTTTTATATATTTTATATTAAAAATAAATGGCGAAATCAAATAAAATAACTATCAATTAATAGAACTTTTACAAGAAATCAAACAAACTTTTAAGGAAAATGTTACAGTGGGACTGTAAAATAAATTGAAAAAACTAAATTATATACACAAGATAAAACTAAGGGCCTGTTCGTTTGAATTGCTAACTTTGGTAAGTTTTGCCAGAAATAGCAAGTGTAGCGAATCAGCAATTAGATGTTTGAGCGGATGAATCTGATTTCATCAGCTATTATTGCTCAACACTTGAGGCGTAAGCAAATATAGCTTGCTACTTCTGACACAGCAATTTGCCGAATGCAAACGAACGAGTGTTTAAAACACCTGTCAGCAGCTAAATTTCAAACGAACACACGGTAATTGACAAAAGTGATATTGAGCACTTCCAACAACTCAAACGAACAGGCCTTAATTATACATATGCACAATGCACCGAAGATATCCGTAAAAGCGAATGAAGCGGAAACTTCGAAAACGAACAAATAAATCGCGTAGGTACGGTTTTTTAATACGCTTACGCGTTTTTAGAGGGTACAACGAGGATAGTTCCATGGTGATACTTACACTGAAGAAAGAAATAGGTCCGAAAAGGCACGTTGTACATGTCAAAACATAAACGTCCGAGTTCTTATATGCTACAGCGGTATCCATGTAATATACACCTCACTGTATATGATCTAAGGGTAGATGAAATTGGAAGCATGTATGTATGCGTCATCTACCAGATGATTTGATAGGAAACCTGGTAAGTACTCACCGCTGGGTAACCATATTTTAAATGTGGTAAGAAAAATTTCGACAGTGGAACTAACCGGTAAGTAACCAAAGGCAATGGCCGTGTTCAGTAAGCACTATAAGTTACCGGTAGGTACCAGTGAGTGAAATAGCATGCTGAATGGCTTGGGTTATTTACCGGTTATAGTTCTTACGACCGGTCGCCATTTTTAATAATGTAGTACAGGTAAACGTCGTTTTACGCCGGGGTACCGTTCCGAGAGACACTGGCGTAAAAAAAATCGGCGTAAAATAAGCACAAATATAATGGACAATATAAGGTTAGGTTCCGTGTCAAAATTCGAAGAACAGTTTAACATATTTATTTAATACATATCCTATACACATTCAAAATAAATTATAATTCTATTTAATAAATACAGTTTTAAAATAAATATTAACTTAAACTATAGGTCGTCGGTACTAAATTCAATTCTCAATTTTTTTTGAAAAAAGCATCCAATTTCATTTGCTTTGATTGTCGCTTCCTTTCTTGCAGAATCATAGCATAAGGTCGAAGGGCAGCAGCGACGCTTCTTTTTACATTTGCGCTTCGATTGAAATCCCCATCTATCTCACAGAGCTCATCTGCTAACCTTTCTATAGAAGAAAGGATACGAGTTAGATCGGCCGTTTTTAGGGGTTTCCCATCATTTTCTTTCTCATCCACCTCTTTTTCTTCTTCGGGATTTTTTGATTGAGGGCGATCTAATACCTCCATCAACTCTTCTAATTCTTGATTTGTGAGTGGTTGGTCATGCACGTCTAACAGTTTGGTCACATCTTCGGTTGTTACGTCTTCGAATCCACATTCGCGTGTAAGCCCGATAATGTCTTCGTTTATGTTAATGTTATCTACCTCTTCTACACCTGCACCTTGTATAAATCCAGGCAGAAGTTTACGCCAAACGCCGTTTAAACAATTGTTTGTCACTTCGTCCCAAGCGACTTCAGATTTTTGATTCCGTTTAAAATATCGTATGACCGCCAATAATCTTTAACGGTCTGATTGGAATTAGTATCTATCGCCTTAATCATTGCTTTTAATGTTATGCGCAAATAATATGCTTTAAAGGTAGCAATTACCCCCTGATCCATGGGTTGTAAAACGGAGGTTGTGTTAGGGGGCATGTAAATTACCTTGACGTTCAATCCCGTGTCTGAGGTGTCAAGATTTTGCGGATGTCCTGGCGCATTGTCCAATAGGAGAATTGCTTTCTTTGGAAGGTTATTTCGATCACAAAACGTAAGCACATTAGGGCAAAAATAATTTTTATACCAGTCTGTGAAAATCTCCTGAGTGACCCAGCCTTTTTTATTCCACCTCCAAAAAACTGGCAGGGAGCTTTTGTCAAGACCTTTAAAAGCCCGTGGATTCTGGGAATGATACACTACCATTGGCTTTAATTTTAAGGAACCAGAAACATTTGATCCCAAGAGAACAGTCAGTCTATCCTTGGCCGCTTTAAATCCAGGAGCGCTACGTTCTTCTCGCGAAATAAACGGCCTCGATGGCAACTTCTTCCAATACAGACCTGTTTCATCAAAATTGAAGATGAGATCTGCAGGGTAGTTACCTTGTTCCACAATTTCTTGAAACTTTTGAGGGTAAGCTGCCGCTGCTGCTACGTCAGCGCTCGCTGCTTCGCCGCTTAATTTAGTGCTACGGATATTGGTTCGAGACTTGAATCTCGTGAACCACCCAGTGCTTGCCAAGAAAGTTTCATCAGTGTTTTCTTGCGCCTTCAAATCAGAAAAAATCAACTTTGCTTTTTCGCATTCATTTTAATAGTCTAGAGTGCGGTAAACTTATTGTATTACTTAAAGGGTCTATAGAAAGGATACATTTAGGGTAGGTCAGTCAGCACTTGACACATGTTCTGTGCATGATGTGTAGGGTAATAGGCCGTTAATCACTCATACACATAGAAAAAGGTTTCCTACATATTCTAAGGTATAAGAATACCTATACCACAGTATAACCGATTTCTCATATCAAATCAAAGCAAAACAATAAAATTTCAGAGTCCCACTGCAATGTACAGTCGAGGTCAGATAAATGTAGTACAACGTTTTTTAAAAAAAAAAATTTATGGTGTAAGTTTGTCTTCCGGTATGATCTGACATTTGATTTTTATGACAAGCATTTAATCTAAAGCTCGTCTTACAATAATAAAATTTTGAATTTTTGACATACAGTGAAATCCGTTTAACACGAACCCCCTTAAGAAGAAATATCGGTTAACACGAAACAATAAAGCGGTCCCGAAAAAGTACTATGTATTTGCATACACTTTTTTCTCTTAACACGAACAAAAATCGCTTAATACGAACAGATATCGCTTCTCGGAATGAACAAAATACTGAAAACAGCTGCCGCGTCGGCGAGATTAAAAAGGTGTTTGAAATCAAAGCGAATGAGACAGTGTTGTTTATCTAAAAAGGACAATACAAAAAATAGATTATTTTTCAAAAGTTATAAACGTTTTATTTGTTTTTTTTTTAATTGCAAATTTTGTACTGAATTTCATTAAGTTGTTAATATTTTTGTTTTATTGACTTTTGTTAATGGCATGTATACATATCTATGTAAATAAAATGTACTAAACGTAATGTTGTTGAGTACCTACATATATGTACATACATATACATACATATATACCTATATACTTTTCGTAATATCCTTTAACACGTTAACTGCCACAATGCAATCCAAAAAAAAATACTGCCATGTCTTATACATAAATTATACTGCGTCACCTGCTTTTGCGATGCGCATACTTGTACACTGTAATAATTTTGCATTTTTTTAGTTCTAACTTTTACCTGATATTTTAATGCTAAGAATAATTGAAAATCATAATTACATAAAGAAGGTTTGTATTTATCAGATTGCCGTTACAGTTTTTCAAAATTTTTGCAGCTAAATCCAAATTCTTGTCTACTGGGCCACCACTTACAAGTCCCCATTTATTTGTGTGATTTATGTGGATCATCTCTGCTACACACTCACTGTAATGCATAACTGCATGTGACGCAAATGCGCTTCACACGGCTCTAGCAGAATAGCATTGTGTGAAGCACGCGTGCTTCATGTGGCAGTTAACGTGTTAACACGAACAACCTTTAAAACGAACAAATATTTCGGTCCCGTCAGGTTCGTGTTAAACGGATTTCACTGTATATGAAATTTAAGGTTGTACTTGGTTGTACTACATTTATCTGGCCACGACTGTACTTTGAAACACCAATTGTACCACGACTTGAAGTTAATTCGGGACGTCAAAGGGTAGGTAGTACACCCGTATTATAAATACTAACATATACATAGTAGGGTATAATTATTATTTATAAAATTACACTTTCTGTGGTAATATATCCAATAACTGCCAATTTTTTTTGCTTTATAGATATTGATAGATATCGGGTAATTTTCAGTGAATTGACTGGTAACACTGATTTAAATTAAAAAAAATTAAACATCTGTCTTTTGACAATCGTTGCACGTGGTTAGTAATACCTATCTTTTTAGTGTGCATTTTAAATTTGACTACTATATATTAGAATGACGTCAAATATTTTGGAAAATGTAAATATAGATCCATCATCTTTCCACATTAAAAAAGCCGAAAAAGAAAAAAGGAGATGCTTCATTAGGTGCAATGGATATCGATAGTTATAATGGTATTGAAGGATCTACTAGTCAACAGTCTACTAACAACAAACGACGAAAACCGTCCTCTGAAGGTATAAGAAAAGTACCTGTGCCATCGCATAGATACACACCATTGAAAGAAAACTGGTTAAAAATATTCACTCCAATAGTTGAACATCTTCATTTACAAGTTAGATTTAACTTGAAAACACGTAATGTAGAAATTCGTCCTAGTAATGAAACTACCGATATTGCTAATTTACAAAAAGCAGCAGATTTTGTAAAGGTAAGTCCATTGTGCGTATTATATTATGAAATTTTATTTGGATTTTTTTTTAAGGCTTTTGTATACGGTTTTGAAGTGGAAGATGCTTTAGCATTATTACGGTTAGATGATTTATTTGTTGAAACATTTGAAGTCAAAGATGTTAAAACTTTAAAAGGAGACCATCAATCAAGAGCAGTTGGACGTTTGGCAGGAAAGGGGGACGTACGAAATTCACAATAGAGAATGTAACAAAAACAAGGATTATATTAGCTGACACAAAAATTCATATATTAGGAAGTTTTCAGAATATTCAATTAGCTAGAAGAGCTATATGTAATTTAATATTAGGTTCACCACCATCGAAAGTATATGGACATTTACGAAATGTTGCATCTAGAATATCTGAAAGAATGTAAATAAAATATTTATTTCAAATATGTATTGCTTTATTATTTAAGTTTAATTTTAGAAATTGGCATATATTTGTGGCCTAATTTGAAGGTAGTAGTTATAATCGTTTTAAATCCAAGGTTCTTTTATCTCAGTAGGAAACTTAGTCGGGTAATTTTTGTCAAGAATGATTATAAACAAGAAATCCTTAGTGTAATATTAAGATTCAATTATAAACTGGTACAGGAATGCCTTATTTACGATAACGACTTGACATTCTGGTAATGCACATGTTGAAATTATTAATACCGTTACGTCTAATTGTCAATATTATTTCAATGTGATTCTGCTCATAAAATTTGTTACCGCCAATAAAAATAGTATCTGAAGAAAGTGTTTAAGTGTTGCGGTTCCTCTACTGCACTTCGTGTTGTGTTGGAGGCAACCCTATCGAACAAAATGCAGTGGGTGTAGGGGTTTCTCCGGTAAAACAGGAAATCAAACCAACATCTTCACCTACATTGAACAGATGGCACCACTATCCATGAGGGTGGACATGATCTCCCTCGTCTTCAGCTTCAGTGGAGGATACAATGTAGACATCTCCAGCAGAGATACCGTAAAAGTCTTCGTTCGTAAATTCAGGCGGGGATTGTCTCGCTGATTGATGGATGGAGCCGACGTGTGGGAGTTCTTCTGGCAGCATTAAAGCTTTTGTCAGATCCGAACTTGTTGCTAGACATTGGTCCTACTGGAATGCACTTGCCGGCGTAAAACACTGTAAAACTCTTGGGATCCGCCCATATGAGAAAAGACTGGTCAAGGTAGTCTTTATCAGCAGAGACAGCCTGAGGTTACTCACAGGGATCTTAACCGGTCACTGTGCACTCAATAGACACATGCATGGCATGGATACAGTAAACTCTCTCCTATGCAGAAACTGTGAGTGCGGAGGAAACTCCAGTTCATCTCCTTGCCGAATACTCAACAGGGGACGGGGAGAGGCGGAGATATGTTGGGGTTGATCGATTAGATGATCCCGGAGTAAATCAATAAACTCTTGTCCAGGTTGTGAACTTTTTTATACGCATTCTGGATGCGAGCACTAAAGCGGCATGAGGGCATAATAGGTCTTCTGACCGAGCTTGCTATTCGGGGTTGTCCCGCCCGTGCAGTCGAAAAACAAGTAGATAAAAAAAATATTTATATTTTTGAAAGTAAAGTACTTCCAAAGTTATTAATTGATTGGTCCACTAAGGCTAAACACGAATAAGCATAAAAATAGAAATTATACAGGATATTCCGTGTAATCTGTTGGTTAAGTTTTATACGTTCTAGTAATAAACTTTTGAAACTTTTACCACCATTATGTTAATTATAAAATATTTTTTGCAAAGAATCACTTTAGATTTACAGTGTCGACATATAATTTTTTTTTAATGGAATGATATAGTTTCGATACATCATTTCTAAAAGTATTTTTGTACTCGCCTATCAAAACCGGTCATTTCACGATTCGATTTGCGTGCGTAAAAAGTCACTTTAAGCACGAGTGCGTAAAAGTAAAGTTGGTACTTACTGGAACTTGATTAATTCAGTGACATTTTAAAATCATAAATCCCTAACCTGAATAATATATGGTCATAAACGATAACGTATTTAACAATATGTATTATTATTATAGTTTTCGTACAAAAAATATTGTACAAACTTCGTGCGTGAAACATTTCGCGAATTCGTGTCCATAAAGCGCTCGCCTTACGGCTCGCGCTTTAAACTGGTCACTCATTCGCGAAATATGATTTCACGCACTTGGTTCGTAAATAACTATTGTATTAGCATTCTAAGAATTTAAGTTTTAAATACTACCACATGACATACTGTTTTATATATTCATAAACTTGGCCAATTTGGTACACATACCAGTGGCTTACGCATGCAATTTTGCATTTAATTTAAATTATAAGAAAAACTGTACGCAAATTCACCATTGGACGGTTAAGTACGCACACCGATCCTGTCAAATTAATATACGATGCGACTGCATACTAACTTGCAAGTCAAGTAGTATTTCTGTGTTATTCTTCGACCCTACATTAATATACATTCAGAAAAATATCATTTATTGTTAGACTTTTTTAGTTTTCTATGGAAATCTGTGGAAATGACATATGAGCATTTATATCGCGCAAATACGTTATTGTACCAATTTGAGTGCAAAGTGATATTTAAACAGTGTTTGATGCCCATTGTATAGGGTACAATAGGTCTCCAAAATGCTGCGTAGGTTTTCTGATTTAGCATTAGCAGGTTTTTTCTGGGCATTAATTGTTAACTTCATTAAGAAGTGACAATTTTTTATTTTTATATATCTACATAAACTCCATTAAGGTGCGGTTAAAATATAGTAGATTCCTCGGTCGGTAACTGAATTAAACTTTTATAGCTTTTGGCCGATTTAGAAAGAATTAATTGTATATTTTGTATTAAACATGACGATATGATGCCTCCGGAGGGACTAAGCTATTTTGTTTGTAAAAATAACGTCAAAATTTATTTCAAACAACGAGTAAATAGCAATGAATTGAAATAATTTTGCATTTAGAATATAAGGAAAAAATCGTAGATGAATGCCAAATTGCGAAAATTGTAAATAAAGCATTCCTTTTTGCAAAAGCTATGTCAGTAGCTACAACAAGTTATATGATTAATATCTGTCAAATTAACTTTGGCACTTGTCTGTAAGATGTCGATAATTGATTGTGCGTATTAGGTTGCCTAATTTGATAAATTTAAGAAATAAGACAAAGAAAATATTTTAGAAATCGCTGCCAACAAAGTTTATAAGGGTAAGTTGAAAAAAATCATAACTATGTAACGTTAATGTAGGTACATATGCACGCATGGAGATATAGACAGGGATTACAACAAATGTTTTCCGAATACATAGGTGTTTCAATGTTTGCAAGTTATCAAATTGTACGTTTTCTATTTAGTGCAAACAAAATCTTATGAGAAAACACAAAAAGATTAAATCCAAAATTGTTTACATAATTTTATGCAAGGTTGTGTATATATCTATGTATTTGAAAGTTTACCTGTACTAAAAATAATTTATTTCGTTCTGCATAAATTATACATATAGTAAGAAATAAATATCAAATACAACAAACTTTTAAATGTATTATGGATGAAATAGATAATTTGTTCATTTTTAAAAAACAAACGTTACAAAGAAATGAAAATGTTTGTGCAGTTCGTTGAAAAATATATTTTTTTGTAGAAAAATAAGACAAGTTTGATACACTATTATGTTTATTGAAACCAGGAAATATGCTGCAGATGTTAAGCAGTGAGGTAGCGTTCAAAATACCTTACACCCGCTACACGGAAGAATTGTATTATTATATGAGTACTTGATCTTCACAATATCCGAAATCAAACCGTGATAGCACTATATGCAGCTGCATATCTATATCTTCGAGTATACCAAGGCTTCAATGCGCACGCGTCACCTTTCTTTCCAGATTTCTTGTTTACAAAAATGGTTTTTGACATGAATCCACCTTGATTTTTTACAGTATTTAGAATAAATATGTGAAGACGTGTGTATTTATTTTTTACCTTGGCTAAACTTCCGTATGTCGACCACTGAATTGACAATTTATATGCAGTTTAACGGAAAGTACACGTTTTACTGAGTTCAAAATGACCCCCTTTTTTGCGGAGATCAGTCTAGGAAAAAGCGATCTAAAAAGTGCTATTTCTAAGTTATGTTTCACTAGTGTTTTGACATTTCTGCGAGGATTTTCAGCTGATCCAGTCAGAATTATGAAAGATCGAGCGGCAATTTAAAACGTCGTTCGGGAATGAAAAAATAGTCATTTATATTTTGTAGTATATCTTTTAATACTGAAAGATTTCAGCAACTAAAAAACATATCTCCTCGTGTATTCTATTAAATTTAGTGAAAATACATTATATAAAATAGGAACGTATCTAAAGAATTAGTTTAGTTTTAATGGACCGGTTGCAATTAGGAAAAAATCGCTAATCGACATGTGCGGCGCGAACTAAATCACGCCCATTTTTTCAAATATTTAGTTGCTTATCCAGTGCGTGAACTACGAAAGTTCCCCATGTCCGCGTTGTTCCCAATACGTTGATAACTTGTTAAAATTGAAGTTTTTTAACTTCCTCAAATCTTTCGTCCACATTTTAAATAAGAGAAACGTTCGAAGATGATGACAAGTTCCAACAACCGCATGCGATATTCACATTTGATTCACATCGTCCGCGTCCAGACTGCTACCAACATTGTAACTTCAAATAATCTAGGTGCATAACAGTCACAGTCACCATGGTTACCGGGCATAAGCAAAGAACATTTTTTTATAAATGAAATCGATGCATTGCAATTAATAACAATTAAGAGACATTTGACAAAATGTTAAATCTAATATTAAAAATATCTTCAAATTTAGCCAAAATAGTATGTAAATATTCATAATTTTTTTCTTAATATTAACTTACACATTTAATTGTGTATATGACACGTAAATAATTATTTTAAAAATAAATTTTATGCCTTAACATCAAATTTCGCTGTTTAAATTTAATAAAACACAAAAGAAGAAATGTTTTTAGTCACTGAAATATACTTATTAATTGTATTTAAAGATACTGCAAAATCAAAAATGATTATTATTTTTATATTCCTTAACGACGTTTTTTAAAATTGGCGCTCGATATTTCGTAATTCTGACTGAATCAACTGAAAATACTCACAGAAATGTCAAAACACTAGCGAAACAAAACCTAGAAATAGCACTTTTTAGATCGATTTTTAGGTATCTTAGACTGTGATTTTCGCAAAAAAGGGGGTTCGTATTGAACTCAGTAAAACGTCTACATTCCGCTAAAGTGCATATAAATTGCCAATTCAGTGGTCCACATACGGAAGTTATGGGCTGTGCCACCACTCAAGATATCAAAGAAAAGTACGTTGAAACGTTGATTGAAGGAATACATAAAGATGCGCAACCTATGACAGTTGACAGAAATTTCAGATCCCATCAAATGGAGATTTGCATTGGATGGGATCTGAAATTTCTGTCAACTGTCATAGGTTGCGCATCTGTATGTATTCCTTCAATCAACGGTTGAAAGTTTATTTTACATACGTATGTGTTCGTCATTGTATGCCAGACTGACATATGTATATCCAATGTATGCTATGTAAATATAAAATAATAAATAAAATTTAATTTGGCAGTTATTTATTTTGTTCCTAATAAAAAAGTTTGTATTTATCGCGAATATCATACCCGTCTGCCCGTATCCGCGTACATTTGCTTTAGTAGGTATGTACATTGAGAGAAAGACAATACAGAATGTTGTATTTTCCTTCCTTTGATACTTTCGGTAAATTTTAACATAGGTGAAATATAAAATTATCCATATACCTATTTAGTAGTATTAGATATGTACTTTATGTACTTATATACATAGTATATGCATAATACACATTTCTTGTAAAACGTAGTCTAAACTAGATATTTGCATTTTTTTGCTGGAAGTACAAAACCGATCATTTCTTACAGCTTGAGAATAGTTTATATTCTACACTTTCGTATAGATCCATGTAATGAAAATCTGAAATACAAATATTGTAAAATAAAAGAAATAATACTTTACTTTCTTAATTTAATTAAATTAAATGCTTTAACTAAATACAAATAAACGGCTAAAACCGTCGATTATATTGTAGATATTTATAATTAATTGCAACAAATTTATGGTATCTATAATACGCGAAGGCCATACACATCGTACGATCGTTGTACGATTACATTCTCATTTTCTATTACCTGATAAATACGCAACCGTGGAAGCAGAGATGTATATTTCCAAACTGATTTTAGCTAATTTAATATATTTGTTGAGATTGATATTAGTAGAGTCCTCTATATACTGCTAGATGTTTTAAATCGGCCATTTTTTTACGTGATCATCTGTTACGAATCGTCTATGGTATTGTGCCCACCTTAAGTTGTTCCTTCCGACAGATATGTAAACATGCACGAAGTTTCACTCCTATTAACTATTGTGAAAAGTGAACGATGTACAAATTTGCCTGTATACAGGGTTGTCACCTAAGCGCGCGCTGGTCTATAGCTCCTATACTAATGATAGGAATTTCGTTCATATACTAATCTATACTACTTGCAAGACTCTATTTCAGGAAAATATTTTTAAGTATATAAGGTGACCCAAATAAGTGTGAAGATATGGAAGTAATTTTTTTTAAATGACACCCCTTGTATTGTGTTGCACATTTCAGTTCATCTCAATGCACTTTATCAATTCCCAAAAAATTATTTCATTACTCCTGGTATTTCCGGAGAAATAAATTAAAAGTCATTAAAATGAAATTTTACGCACTAAAAATAGAAAATAAAACAAAACGTTGGAGCAATTTTTTGACTCACGATTTAGTATGGAGTGAGTCGAGAAAGGTCTAAGGTTACTCTCACCTTGTTTACATTTCGTAAATTTTCTACAGGGTTACCAAAATTATGGTCGAACAATGACATATTTCAAACTAATTTTTCTCACTTTTTTCAAATGGAACATCCTGTATATTTTTTCACCACTTGATGCAGAATTAAAAAACATATTTTTTGTAAGTACAACTGTATTTAAATTCTCGACGGTTTTCTAGATATTTATGGAAAACCATTATTTGGTTTTCCACGGTAAATTTGTATTAACATTTAACTATGAATAACATTAGAGAATTTTACACATGATTGAATTAAGTATTCAAACAATCTACCATTTTCTTGTAAACACAGATTTAACCTGTTTGTTAAAGACCTATTTATATTTTGTAACATTAAAAGAGTAACTGTATCAAAGGATTCTCTTATTCTTTCCCGCATGTTTTCTGGTGTAGTTGGTGGTATACGGTAGACCAGATCTTTAACATACCCCCACAGGAAAAAATCAACTTTGGTCAGATCTGGTGACCTTGCGGGCCATGTAACAGGTCCTTGTTTTCCAATCCAGCGACCTGGAAACTTCTCATTCAAAGTATGTCGAACTTGAATACTGAAATGAGCAGGCGCCCCGTCTAACTGGAACCACATTCTTCTTAACAGCCCTAATGGTATATTCTCTAGAAGGTTATCAAGGTCTTCGTCCAAAAATCTTTGAAAAATATCACCATTGAGATGTCCATCATAGAAATGGGGTCCTATAATATGGTCTCCAATTATACCTCCCCAGACATTTACATTCCACCTGTGTTGCCGGTCAACTGCCCTCTTAAAATTTGGATTCACATTGGCGTAATAATGTAGATTATGCCTGTTCACATGACCATTATTCTGGAAAGTTGCTTCATCGGTAAACAATACCGTATTAGAAAACCGTACATCTTCTTGAATTCGAGCGAGACCCCAATTACAAAAATTTATCCTGTTTTCGAAATCTTGCCCTAGAAGTGCTTGACTCAGTTGTACGTGATATGGATGGAAATGATGCTTCTTCAAAATCTTTTTAACTGAAGTTTGACCTATGTACAGCAAATCACTAATGTCGGCTGTACTCCTATGTGGATTTTCAACAACACTTGCAATAATGTTAAATTCGTTTTCATCATTTAATATGGGCTTTACTCTGTCATGTTTTTCATATTTAATTGTCCCAGTCCTGTTAAATCGATCCATCAATCTTTGAAATGCTCTTTTATCTGGGTGCCTTCTATCAGGAAACCTCTCGCCGTACACTCTGGATGCTAGAAGATAATTCTTTAAACAGTCTCCGAGAATGTAAATCATATCAGTTGATTCTTGGATCGTATAGTTTATTTTTATTAAGAAAGAAAGATAATATGTGCAAGATGTCGCCGAGTGTCAGAATGGAATAATACGACAATAATTAATAACATTGTCATACCAACGAGTAATTTTTTTCCATAACCGATTTGATCTATTAACAAAAATTTACCGTGGAAAACCAAATAAATGGTTTTCCATAAATATCTCGAAAACCGTCGAGAATTTAAATACAGTTGTACTTACAAAAAATATTTGTTTTTTAATTCTGCATCAAGTGGTGAAAAAATATACAGGGTGTTCCATTTGAAAAAAGTGAGAAAAATTAGTTTGAAATATGTCATTGTTCGACCATAATTTTGGTAACCCTGTAGAAAATTTACGAAATGTAAACAAGGTGAGAGTAACCTTAGACCTTTCTCGACTCACTCCATACTAAATCGTGAGTCAAAAAATTGCTCTCCGGAAATACCAGGAGTAATGAAATAATTTTTTGGGAATTGATAAAGTGCATTGAGATGAACTGAAATGTGCAACACAATACAAGGGGTGTCATTTAAAAAAATTACTTCCATATCTTCACACTTATTTGGGTTACCTTATATACTTAAAAATATTTTCCCGAAATAGAGTCTTGCAAGTAGTATAGATTAGTATATGAACGAAATTCCTAACATCATTAGTTTAGGAGCTATAGACCAGCGCGCGCTTAGGTGACAACCCTGTATAACGTCGCTGCTACGTGCAAAAATTCAATATTAGTCTAGTAGTGAGATGGCCGACTAATAATATGGGTTTTTCATGAGACATTGTCTCCATTTGTGAGAATTTTTTTAAACATTTTGGTATAGCACTTATGGTGAGGTGGTTAATATGTCATGAAACATTTTACACACACCTAAACATACAGCACAAGTTGTAGCAGTAATCGTGACAAGTAATATAACTTACAAAGGTACTGTTCCACCACCGCCATTAAAAAAAGCAACTGATAATCTACACAGCAAGTTATTGCTGTATTTATCATTTCTGTAGCTAAATGTGTTAATATTTATCATCATCACATTTATCAACTTCCGTGAAGTACCTCGGACTGCGGCTCGACAGCAAGATGGCCTTCTGGCAACAGATTCAGTCGTCGAGCGATAAGGCCGCTAAAGTAACGACGATGTTGAGCCGACTAATGGCCAACGTAGGAGGACCGACGGCGAGTAAACGCCGGCTGCTAATGACCGTCACCCATTCCATACTGTTGTATGGAAGCGAGATCTGGGCTGACGCTTTACAGCAGGACAAGTACAGAAAGCGGATGGCTTCAGTACAGCGACGGGGAGCACTCAGGATCGCCAGCGCATACCATACGGTTTCCGAACCGGCGGTGCTCGTGATCGCAGGAGTAACCCCGATAGACTTACTGGCTCGAGAAAAGAAGAGAGTCTACGAGACACGACATCACGGAGTGGATGGAGCGAGACCACGGCGAGGTAAATTACTACCTCACCCAGATTTTCAGCGGACACGGGTATTTCAACGCATACCTGGCTCGAATGGGTAAAGCAGAGAACGCGACATGCCAGTATCGCGACTCTGCGGAAGATGATGCTCACCACACCTTCTTCGAATGCAAGAGGTGGAGTGACTACAGAGCCACACTACGACACGAAGTAGGACCTCTAACGCCGGATAATGTCGTGCAAACGATGCTGTCCGGACACGACCACTGGCAGAAGATCGCCACGTTCGTCGAGAAGGTGCTGAAGGAGAAGAAGAGAGAGACCCAAGCAATGGAGGCAGGCGACCGAGGCTAACTACGAGGTGCCATCCTGAAGTAATGCGACCAGCGGTTTCGGGATGGATTCTACACCTGACAAAGTGAGGTTTTTAGTGGGTGCGAGCCCCACACACAGGGGACGGGTCTCGTCCCTGATGGTGCGTTAAGACATTTTTCCTCACTTAAAACAAAAAAAAAAATATTTATCATGGGATATGGAATAAAAATCAAGCTGGCGCTCAAGATGCAAAATATATTTCAAGATCCTTTTTACAATTTTACATAGTCCTGGCGCACTTTATTGATTTTTTTCTGGATTTTTCACTTATTTTTACATTTTTTTTATTTGTACTGAAATATGACTTAAATGTCTATTCCTATTAAAAAATCTAAATAATTTTTTAATAAGATTACACAATATAAATAGGACAATTAAACAAACTGCCTTACAAACTATAAATTAATATAAATACTTAAATCTACAACAATGCATGTAAAAATGTCGATATATAAACACTTTTAAATTTTATACGTAATAAACATTATTAAAAAATAACGTAATTTCAATTCATTGTTTTATTCAAGCTAACAAAAAAACCGTATCTCGAGTTCCTTTTGCTGTTGAGTTTACATTTTTGTTATTTTATCCTTTAATGTATATATATATAGATTGACTGATCTAAAACGATCAGAAGAAAATATTTGTTTTAAACACAAAAATATATATTTACAAATGGAACGCAAAAGAAATTCCTACATGAACAAGAAAAAATCAAATGAAGGAGAAATTCATTATTGAAAATAATTTAAAACTGCCCTAAAAATCAAGGTAAAATCTAATAAAATCAAAGCATAAAAGTTGAATATATAATTCAAAATGTAAGTAATTGTAATACTAATTTAATCAACATATTATGCGTTTTTATGGTTGGAAATGAAATAGATTTCCCTGAAAGCACTTTGAAAATTATGTCACTGGAAATATTCTTAATATCACATGTCTTTACAACTAGTTATTTTATACAATTATTTACAATTAAATTAAGAAAAACTTTTTAATATAAATAACGCAAAGCTGATTTTTAATTTACACAGACATTTTTACACAATACAATTTACATTTTATATTACTTCTAGATTGTTGGTATAAAGTAGCTGCTGAAATCTGTATAAAACATTTTCATATGATACTATGTTTGAAGAAAAAAAATTATACAACAAATATAGCTAGTTTGTACATTCTCCAGCATTGCATACATTCTGTACAATTTTTAATTACAGTTTTACTAACAGAACACCTAAAACATTATTATATTGAATTTGCATCATTATGTCCTCCAAATTGAAATTACAATAGCTCAATTGATAAAACTTAATGGTGATTCTCATAATATTTTTGATATAATCAAACTTTGGCAATTAATTTGTTTACATAGTAATGGGATCTGTGTAAATTAAAAATAGATAAAAATGAGTATTTAAAGTAAAATGCATTGAAAATGGTCTAGATTTGTGATATATCGATTAAGATATGCCTTAATTTTTTAAATTTGTTATAAAGTGAAAAGCAAAAAATATAAGGTTATACAATGTGAAACATGATATTGCACAGAGTAATAAAGTATATTGTTATAAAAAAACTTGAAGAATAGATGTAAATATATCTTTAGTCAAAACGTATGCTGGAGAGCTTCATTTAAAATAAAGAAACGACGTTGGTATCGAGATTATAACGGGTCATTTTCAGTATTTTTCTTTTTTTTTCGATTTGGAAGTAGGTATATTATATATAACATTTTTCAATATCAAAAACCGAGCAAAAAATAAGTTTCATAAAAAAGCCACCCTGTTCGGTTTATCTAAAACACTTACCGATACGGAGTGACAGAAAAGATTCCGATTAAAATTTACATTTAAAATACCTAGACAGCTAGACCTCAATTAAGTTTTTCTCTTAGCTTAAGAGTACGTTTCTAAATGGAAATATATTAAAATACGCTCTTTACACGGTGATCGCGAAATTAAATACATCGTTTCCGTTATTGTTTCTTTGGAAATAATCGAGGCCCCTAT
>CM043016.1:76248112-76349158 GCA_023690525.1 Holotrichia oblita | reverse complement strand
GTAAGCGTCATATAATGTTGCTTGAAACATACGCCTGTTTCGGAACTTGTTTTGACCGAACGCAACAGCACACATTGGACATATTTACAATAAATCATTAATCTAACAGTACACGGAGAGAAAAAAGTATTTGAATAAAAAATATTTCTTCCGCATAGTCTCTCAACAAATGCTTACTTGTGTCAAATAATATTTTTTTGAAAACAAAAAATTGAATGTTGTTGAATGGACTTTATAATTGTTTGATGCTTGCTATACATATTTTGTAAGCTCAAATCGATGTACATACATAACGGAAAAACATTTTTGGTCCAAAAATATATTTATTTAAAAAAAGTATTCCAATCTAATATATTTTATTGAATTGAATCCGGTAGTTTAATACTAATACCACTACTTTTCCTGTCACAAACAAATAATTTATAAAGTGGGAATCTATTGAGTTCGACCATTTGTGAGTAGATCCCGCGTCAATTAACATCAATAGTACTTGTCGGATCTGTCAATAGGTTTGAAACAAAGTCATATGAGGGACAAGCTACAATTATTGAGAATAGAAAGATTGATACAAGTTTTTAGAACTTTTATTTTAAATATGTTCAAAGTAATTACCATTTACAATAATGCACTTAACCATTTCATAGTTTAAAAGGGTCAAAGTCAAACAGTTGTCTCTGCTGTATGGGACGACGCGTTATCATGATGTAACATGATTCCCTTTTTTGGCACTTTACTGTACACAGTAGGCAAACAATTGTCAACATAGCATTTAGCGGTAACTGTCTTCTGATCTTCTAATTCAATTGCGGCCACCAAACCCGTATTTCTAAAAAATACTGCGTACATAACTTTTTTCATTGCTCGTTTTTTCACCATCGTAGGGGTTTCCTCATCTTCATGTATCCAGATTCGGCTTTCTTGGCGAGTGGGAACATTAAAAACGGAATGTACGTTTCATCGCCAGTTACAATTTTAGAAATAATTTGATGGTGTCCAGCATTCAACATATCTAAAGTTTGTTGGCAAATTTTAACACATTCTGCTTTTTGTAAATTTGTTAGATGATGGGGTACAAACTGAGTTACAACCTATTTCAAATGCAAATGTTCGTGCAATATTGATCTCACTGGCGAGAATCCAATCTTCAGATTGGGCTCTATCATTGCATAGATAATGCAGCAATGTTTTCGGGGTAGTAGTTAAAGGAGGGCCGGCTACTTTTCTGTGAATGACCGATTTACAACCTCGTTCAAATTCTTTATACCATCCATAAACAGTAGCCAATGATGGTGCGAGATCCCCAAATGCCGATTTTTTTCATCACACTAATATGCGCTCAATCCTTTCTTGAAATCATAATAAATCATTATCCGAAAGTCCTCCCGTGATAATTCCATTTTTTCGGTAATAAAGGCTTATTCTATGGACTATTTCTCAGACACTATTCAATCGAATTGCAGAAACTAAACTGCAATTGACAGATAAAATAATGCATTAATTAATAGACAACAGTTTGTCAGGTACCTATCTAGATTTTTCAATTCTCAATAATTGTAGCTTATCCCTCGTACTTGGCGGTCCTTACGAAAAATTCAAAGACTAACACAGGGATAGCCCAAAACTGTTCAGAAGAAAAGACGAAATAATCACCTTACACTTTTAATACGATCGTTTTTGCAGCAGATGTTTATATACTTCACATTAAAATGTGGAGTCGACTGACTTAAAATACCGTGTGTTAAAATTACTATCCAACGTACAGTGTCTTTCCAGGAAATATCTAAATTGTTACTTTGTGATTAGTTATCTAATCCTCGTAAAACATAGTACCTATCTTCAAATGGTAAACCAATTTGTGGTCTCACTATTATTTCAGAAGATATAATTGTTGCCTGATATAATTTAACGGATATTTTATCAGAAATATTTTGTTCACTAGAATTAAAATACTTTTCGCATATACAGTCATGTTCGTTAAAATAGCAGTGTTATAATATTTCTAAAATTCCGGATCTAATTAAAAAAAATATGTATAATCAAACTAGGTAAATATTATTCTCTGTTTGTTGAATTGTTTCTTAGACTAAAAAGAAAAACGAACATAATAAACATTCTGCGACAAAATGATATTGTTATCTTGTTTATTAAAGTACGAGTCTTTATTATTCGCACTAGTAATTTTTTTTCTTTTAACTAACGCCAATGTTTTGTTGCCTAGCTTTTATTTTAAATAATGGTTTTACAACGTCGGGGCATAGACTACTTAACGACAACGATTAATTGGAAAGGATTTCGATACTCCTCGATACACTTCTCATAACTGCTTTATATTTTGTGACTTAGGTGTTAGAATGGCTTTTAACACACTGTTATTTTAACGAACATGCTGTATTTTATGAATATAGTATAGGTACTGCAATCTATATTAAACATGCCTTATTTATGATCAGTAGATGCAATTGCGTGCAATTATCCAAGTTAAACAAATTTATGGGTGGAAGTTAAAATTTGCATTTGAGAATTAAGAAGGTCCTTGAACAGAGCAGTTAACATAAATTTTTGCATTTAAGAGTTTCCTCATTTATTGCACTTAATTTATAAACTGCAGTGTAATAAACGTGTACGAGACAAATAATAGTAAATGTTTTGACTACTGTTATATACATATGTACTATGGCACACAAAAGTACTGAATCACCTACTTTGCGAGGCGCCGATAGTGGTTTTATCTCTGATTTAATATTTGTTTGGTCAACTGTACGTCTCAGGTATACGGCTTTACACACTACACAGTTTATATCTGCATATATATATTGAAATATTTTCGACCGTACTTTAATAATGAGAAAATATAAAATTGGATTTATTTAATAACTGACAAGCCGACATTCCCAATAATTTCAATATATTGAAATATATATACTTTTAAGCCTTAACATATCACTTACAAGCCTCGTGCATTTGTACAAAAATTAGTATACATATTTAAAATTAATTATTATTAATAATTAAATTAATTTTTATTCAATAAGTCAATCAACATTTCCTGATATGCATACAATCATTATTTCATATAAAGTAATTCGCTATAGTGCGTGAAAAAGGGACGTAGTCAAATACAATACCACAGTATATATTCAAGCAGTAGTTGCACTCCTCGAAAATTGTGATACAAAACGGTAACTCGCGCATTACATTGCGCAATGTCGCATAATGGCAAAATTTGGAATTAGGATTGTTTACATTTATCTGCATCTGCATTTATCGTTTGAATAACCTATAAAAGTATGTGTTGTCGTGTTAGAGAATTCGATGTACCTACTGTATTGCCAACTCAGGATTCAAAATTTTGCCGCTTTTATCATTATTAATTTTTCAATCTGCCACAATGCGACATTGCGCATTGCAATGCGCGTGTTACGCTTTTGTATCAACAGATCAAAGGTGCCGACACGAAGTGAAACTACTGCTTGAATATATACTGTGACAATACTATGAAAAAACAATAGAAGCAATTTAATCTGAAAAATGGTTATTTATCGACGACCGCAAAATACATGATGAAGTAGTTTGCAATACTTAATAATTCAAAAACATATTTTCTATCTATTGTGTTTTGAATGTTGTAGTTAAACCTAGAATAGCAATAAATGGTAAAGGTATACTGCAAATAGGTATATATATTTTAAAATAACACATGGGCCGGAGGGTAGACATTAAACCAAACAATTCAAGAAATATTCTATTTCGAAGACACAGTATAAAGTCAAATCATAAAATTTTACAATATTAAAAATTAACAATACAGGTTAACTAACACAAAAAAAAATTCTACTTAACATAATATTTCAGGAAAATGTTGAAAGATTATAATGCGATAAGACATTAATATTTCGAAGAGATCATCATATTCTATAGCCACATCTATAATCATGCGTAATCACCCTAGCAATCTATCAATCGATCAGATAAACTAATATATGCATACAATATAATAATACAATCATTGTAAAATAAAAGTATTGAATTATTTTTATTAGCAAATCCGTATCTACATTAGAAACTCTTTCTAAGAAGTAATGATGGAGCGCAGGGCTCTAATTTTGTCAAAAAATCCTTTTTTTTAAAGTAGTATTTTATATATCGCAAATTATAACTATTTCTTATATGTGTATACTACGACTTAACACATATATTGATAAATATTACAGCGGGCACTGATAATGCTATTTGTAGGTGTATTTACAGTGCATGATATTGCGAAAGATATTACTACCTAATGTCTTTATACTTATGTCTAAAATATTTTACAGCATACAGCCGCTGGCACTTTACAGTTGACCAAGTTGTTTGTCTGTTTATATTTCGCTACCTGATTTAGTTCTGAGGAAATTTTATGGCTTTTCGATTCAATTCATTTGTCTCTTATAGTACATATGCATGACTCGAAAGTACCTCATATTACGTTTAAATAAGTAGGTAACAAACGTAAGACTAGAATTTATATTGGGTGCTCCTCGTCATATTTCTATAGACATAAGCTGAATACAAATTAACTTAAACCGGTTGACTTAACAAATGTACACTAAATATAATGCAAGATAAATACACGAACTCTGTCACATGAGTAAAGTCATATTTATTTGATAAATGTGCTAATATCCAATTATACAATAGCTTGTGTGAAGCTTAATTTCTATTTGAAAAATAAATGCACACATTTCAGTTAAGTCAATAAGAAACTGGTTATTTACACAACATAATCATAACAAATTTAAATTCTATTTCGATTTAATTTGTAATCTGTTACTCATCGAAAAAATACAGGGTGATTAGTGAGAATGGCCTATTAAAAGTGTTACACAAACGGAACGGAATTTTAAAACGAAATTTTACAGTTGGATATGGTTGAATATGAACTAGCACGTGAAAATATTTTTGAATAAATGTCAGTTCCTGTTAACTGGAAGTGGGCATCAACTTCGATTTTTTAAATAGCATACTATAAAATAAATTACAACTTCAGCGTCTACGATAAATTCTACACATATTTTGTGTATTATATGCTATACCTAAATACCATTCCTTCTGAGTTATGCGCAATTAAAGAAAAAAAGTGACAGATACCGATCTTACTTTATAGTGATAATATTACGTCACGTAGGAGTAAAAGATACGAATGAAATTTTGCATTCGCACAGCTGATATTGTGTGGTTACACAACATTTGAAGTTCTTCTCTGTAACATTATACAGGGTGTTTAAATACTTAGTTGCTTATAAATAAGTTCAATCTGCGGAAAGTGGATTTTTTAAATGGAAAAAAATATATTTTATTAAATATTCTGATTCTACAAAAGATTCTCTTTTAATCCGTATCAGGTGTTCCTCTAGCTGAAATGGAAGGAGAATAAGTTATAACGATTTAATTAGTCTCCGTACCAAATTGTTCAGATATGTCAATTTACTGAAGCAAGGGTGCTTAGCTCATGTGTTTTACATACATACATACTTACTTGCAACTTATTTTAACGTCTGTCATTTTGTTAATCATATTTTCGTAAATTCCTCGCATTGAATTATGGGAATAAGGGATCCTTTAGGCAAATGACACCAGATGCTATTCGAAGAGCAACAATTATGGGAATACGTATCTGAATATAGAATGCCTCAATAGAAACGGTTGTCATATCGAACCATTTTGATTATTTATTTATGTTATTATTATTGTTATTCTTATAATTTTTCTACTGTACCTTTTATGTTATCTTTTTTTTACTATTTTACATAATTTGTTATTACTAATTATTTAGACCTTTGATGTAATTTATTTTATGTTGATTATTCAAATACCGTTTGCTGGGGGTATCTAGGAGAATTCTTAGATAATCTAAAATTTTTTGTATCTTAAAAATCCTTAGAAATTTTTGCTGATCATTGGTTGTAAATGTTAGTATCTTTCACTAAACGTTCGATACGCTTATTTTACTATTTGATTATATTCATTTTGCATAATAAATAAATTCATGATTACTTGATTTGGTCCATTCTCAATACTAATCCATTATAACACCATATACTGAGAAAATGGTATTGTAGAGGGTGGGCAAATTTCGATGTTTTAATAGGGGATCTCGGTAACTACGGCTTTCGGTTTCGAGTTATCCCTGAAAATTCGATTTTTCCCATTTTCGTTTTATCACGATATCTCGGCTATTTATGAAAATTGACAAAAATGACTTTTACGTTCTTCAGGCACTTTTTTGATTACAATGCAATGGCGTTAGAGAATTTTTGAAAGAAAATTCGAAATTCGAGGTAGGACATAAAGTTGTATTTTTTTATATGGAACATATAGTTGGCTATGATATCATTAAAAAGAGGATTTTTTGGCCATTTCAATGATATATATCATATGGGGTCTATTCGTTCGTTTTCACTGTATTATAGCAAAAAATTAACATTTTCCATTGATTTTCATCATTTCATTGTTTTTTGTTAGTAGGCGTGTGTCATTCAACATACATGAATCTGTCAGTAGGTTTATAAATAGTATCAATAGTTTAAGTTGTTGCTTCACCTTAAAATTATAAATTTGCGATGGCTTATGAAAATTACGAAAAGTATGATATGTTGGAATGCTTTATTGTCAATAATAATAATGCTGAAGCTGCATGTGAAACATATTTTAATCGTTACCCGGAAAGAAGGCAACCTAATAAATCTATTTTGGAAGACTTATCAATCGTCAATTATTGTACTGGTGCAGATCTATTTTTCCCAGTGTACGCGAGAACAACTAATTAAAATGACCGACGTCAAATATGTGGCAAGTAACGATGTAAAACAAATAAGCCTAATACGGATTAAAAGAGTATCTTTTGTAGAATCAGAATAGCTAATAAAATATATGTTTTTCCATTTAAAAAAATCTACTTTCCGCAGATTGGACTTATTTTTAAGCAACCAAGTTTTTAAACACTTTGTATAATGTTACAGAAAAGAACGTCAAATGCTGTGCTACATAATATCAGCTGTGCGTATGCAAAATTTCATTCGTCTTTTTTACTCCTACGTGACGTAATATCACTATAAAGTAAGATCGGTATCTGTCATTTTTTTTCTTTAATTGCGAATAACTCAGAATAAATGGTATTTAGGTATAGGGTATGATACATAAAATATGTGTAGAATTTATCGTACCTAGAAGCTGAATTTGTAATTTATTTTATAGCATGCTATTTAAAAAATCGAAGTTGATGCCCACTTCCGGTTATCCAGAAGTGATATTCATTCAAAAATATTTTCACGTAATAGTTCATATTCAACCCTATCCAACTGCAAAATTTTGTTTTAAAATTCCGTTCCGTCTCTATAATGCTTTTAATAAGCCATTCTCACCAATCACCCTGTATATGCTGATACGGAACTCAGAATGTGTCCAATTGTCCAAGAGTATTAAAAACGCACATTAAATACTTAACCATTACTTAACTAACTCTTGATGTTCTCATCGAAATCAATCGAAAATGTATTGAGTATATTGAATTCGAAAATGACATTTTACTAGCAAATAAACAAAAATCAATTACAAATACTGAATGTGAAAATATCACACCTAAAATGACAAATGTAGTAGTCAATATGGAAGAAAATATTGTAAATATCCATAGGATGACTTCAGCAGCATGGGAAAATTTTCAAACGCTGCGCAGTACCAATTAATAATTAATCAATCCATCCCTTATTCAACTGTATTCTTAATACAAATCAGCACACATTGTAACATTTACTAATAAATCTTTAGTAAAGCAGACTATGTTTTGTGCACGTCATATACATATGTACTTATTAAAGTAGCAGACATTGTGAATTCCACGCCGACTTTTTATTCGAATGGAAACAGAAAAATCAATATGCAGCTATGTTACAATTATTCACTCAGTTTAACAGACAAGTCCCATATGGCAGATTTTGTTTAAGAAATCGGACAATACCACGTTATGTGTTTGAGTGTATAAATAATCTCCTAATTTTGTTAACGTTTTTTTTTCTAATATAAGCTCTGAGCTAGTTCACTAATTTACCGGGGATTCAAAAATTATATGAAGTAGTAGTAAAAGTATGTTTGCTCGATAGTATTCAGACTTGCCATCTTACCCTGACTTGACTTGAGCTGCGAAGTAAGAAAATTTTAACCAGCGGTGTCCTGTCGTTTATTTCAATCAACACATTTAATTTTTCTATACAATATTTGATACTGTAGCAATTTACATAATGAAATAAAATATAAAGGTATGAATCACCAAATTTCAAATTTTTATAGCTCGAAAACTATTCAGTTTAACCGGAGTTTAATATTTTCTTATTTTTTCGTTTACTATTACGTACGAAAGAGTATAAAGTTTTTTGTTAACACCCAAAGTATAGGTAAAAGGGGTCAAGAAGACAATGATGCTGGCAATGGAATACTCGTATTGACCAATCTAAATATGAATATTTAAACATCTACATACAACAAACTAATTTGTAATCACCGTAAATATCCCACGAGGTATCTCTGAAAACTGTGTCGTAGAATACTTAGAAAGAGTGAAACTAGAACAACATTCTTCATTTATATTAAAAAAGAAGCAAACCATAATAGCCAAAATAGTCAAAAACAAAAAACCTCTTGAAATAAGCTTAGATGTTCCAGAAATTAAAATGTCTTGCTCATAAAAATCCTTTTTCTCATCATTTTTTCATTCTAAAATTCTCGCTTACCCTGACCAATCACAACCCAAAGACAGCTTCCATTATCATGCCTAAATCACTCATTCTAAGATTCTCACGTATTCGGACCAAGCACAACTCAAGCTGTCTTTATATTTGTAAACGTCAAAATAAATCTCTTCGATGGTAAATTCAAATGAAATTATCAACCAGCACATTAGATAAATAAAATAGTGCTGAAAGACTAGCATTCATTGTAAAAGACTAGGCAATCAATACGCGAAAAATTGATGGAACTGATTGAAAGGAAAAAAAGGAACTATATGGAACATATGTATGTAGATCCATATAAATATATAATTTTTAAAGAGAGAAGTGCAGCTCGTGACAGTAAAAGAAAACTATTAGAACCTATTTCCGAAAATAAGAAAAATAAATGCTGTGGTTATGTAATTTTGTACATATTCATTACAACTGAGTTACGTACCTTAGATCTGTGTCTCAACAAAACTCTGTATCCTTCCTTTGTAAGTACTTTTAAATAACCTTGCATTAACGCGCAATATATACTGTGTTGTAGCAAACGGTGTTTGGATAGTCACTACAACGAAAACGTCCAGAAATGCCAATATAAGAACCAAAAAAATGCCTGTAATAATGCCCATGGTATATTGTTGGAATTCACCCAGCGGAAAGGCGATGAAATCATTTAATCTTGCATTCGGAGTAGCGCTGGTGAGACCTGGGAGGTCGAAACCACGTGGTCCCCTTCTAATGCTTGATCTATTTTTATTGCATTCGTCCGCAGGGTTAATTCCAACAGTATACCATGAGCGCCTATTACGGGAATTTTTTTAGTCACAACATTTATTTGTATTTTTAGAAACAAAAAAGAAGAATACCTAGTACGACATTTATTAGGAAGATCTACTTAAAGAGTTTTAAATCTGCATTACAATTGCACTTATGGTTTTACTATTAATTATTCGCGAAAACGTTTTAAATTCTGTATGAATACATGTTGGTTTTGTAGTTGTACTTGATCGTGTTGTTCACTTATTATTTATTATTATACGGTTTAAAAACTACGTTTCATTTTTGTTTGCGCAAATTATTTGAATCATATGTTTAGTTTTTGAAATAAGATATGTACTTCTAAATTTTACCAAAATAAATTGATTAGATTCTTTTATCAATAGAATTCTCAGGTTATAATATGGAAAAATTGATGTTATTCGACGTGTAGTGTATTGTCAACAAACGTCAATAAAGTCTACTCAAGAAGTGTTACAACCAAAATACAGTAGTTTCATAGTATTATCATCTAAAATAAACGGATTTAAATAGTTGCACATGTACAGTTGTGGTCAATAAAACAGGGACACAGTATATTATCGCTTGTTTTACAAATAGAAGCTGAAAAACGATTTCTTTCACCACAAATCGATCATTAACGACCAGGACAGCTTAAATGTGGAATATTTCTCTAAAAAGTTATGAACAAAGTTACAAGCATTGAAGTACACATGGAAAAATTCACCCGTCCTTTCTGGTGAAAGTTGAATTAAATTTGTGTCACTAAAAGAAAGAGTATGATTTGTTCATCCAACATTCCAAATTTGGTTTGATTATTTGCAGCGGTTCCAAAGTTATACATTTTTTACTTACAAACCAAATTTGAAATGTTGGATGAACAAAGCATACTCTTTCTTTTAGTGACACAAATTTAATTCAACTTTCACCAGAAAGGAGGGGTGAATTTTTCCATGTGTATTTCAATGCTTGTAACTTTGTTCATAATTAACTTTTTAGAGAAATATTCCACATTTAAGCTGTACTGGTTTTTAATGATCGATTTGTGGTGAAAGAAATCGTTTTTTAGCTTCTATTTGTAAAACAAGCGATAATATATTGTGTCCCTATTTTATTGACCACAACTGTAAATGTGGAGTTCATTCAATAGGTGGTTTCTACAACAACGGTAAGAAAGTTGCCCACGATATGTACCCAATTTTAGACAGCTCGTTTCAACTATTTGCACTAGTAATTAGAATGATTTCTAAGTAATTTTATTGTTCAGTGTTGAAATAGCAATTTTAATATTTAAATTTACCGCCTTTTCACCAGTAGTAGATGTTACAGTTTCAGTACCATGTATGTATAGATTACGTTCTGTTATCTTTTTGTTACTCTAAAGTTTACAATATATATACAGCTTTAATATATATCTGCGTATTACTGTGACGGATCTCTACATTCAGAAACGTGATTTTATATATTTATTTCTGACGCTACACAAGATGCCAAAAATAGAAAAATCTGTAATGAACCATTAATGCGCGAAATGTAGATGATGTACAATTTGTCTCAAAATTAATGTCCTATTCTGAAGGTAATATCAAACTTTTATTCTATATACATATAATCTGCATGTGCATTAAACATTTTGGCTTTCGGAAGGAAATACTCTTGGTGGGCTTTTACACAAATTGGTGATTGTTTTCGAATGTTCTTAATCTGACTTGGCATTTTTTCCGTACATCTCACTCTTTTTGCTGCAAACAGTTCGATTATTTATAATTGTGTTATTCCACAGTCAAATTAAGGGATGTAGGTGTAGCAAAATGTCATTGAGAATGTCTCTGCTCTCTTCTTTTTAGGTGTTTTTTTAATTATTTTGCGAACGCCAAAAGAAAAACCAATTTTTTCATTAATTGTATTTTCCATATTAGTGTGTTTTTTTTTTAAATTTAATTGTCTTCCAAAATTGCTATTTTACATGTCTGTTGCTTTAAGCCTACCTCCAATTAAAGTTTGTAGTAATTACCAATGAAGTGAATTAAATACAAATTGAATGCAAAGTATTTACCATCGAAGTTTGCACAAAACAGAATTGTTCTGTTATGAAGAACTCGCTGATACATACATATGTATGTATCTTATAAATGATAAGAAATATAGAAGGCACACAAAACTCTTTATACTGCTCTTTCTAGGATAACCGAGATCGATCAATGTATGACATAAATTTTGAAACAAATTCTACACAGAAATTACTTAATGAATACCGTGAAGTGAATAATCTTTGTCAATTGAGATATGACTCATTCTTATGGAAATTATATTTGATAATTACATCAATCGTTTGCATGTTTTTACCATGCTCATATCCAAGTTATTATTACAGTGCAATAGCAAATCAACATATGACGTTTATTATTTAGTACAGCAAAAATGTGATTAATTTGGTAATTTTCTACAACGAATGTATGTAGTGGTTACACTTACGCAATAAGTTTGTCATAATTCTCCAGTAACAATCTTTTCAACTCTGGTACGTACTTTATTAAACACTACTTGCAAATTATTGTATATACTTTCGCGAATTTAATCGAATTGGCCTTTGCACGCATTGTTGTAAATTGCATCTTTGGAAAGTAGGATAGAATAATAAGAGACACCTATTTTTTAATTGCTTAAACCGGTTATTAATATAGTCGATATTAAAGTTAACAGGACGGAAAAAAAATTGAAACGTGACACAGCTAATAAGGTTGCCAGATGTAATTATTGCTGTTTAACTAGATTTACTTTCAATTGAATAAAAGATTGATATTTTAAGAAATACTGTCAATATAGATTAAATATTTGTTATAATGTGCCAATAAAGCGTAAAATATGGGGGTAGGTACGAAAAAAATAGGTTTCGTAGCGAGGAAGTTATCATATCCTTACGTCAGATATGCGAATATGCATTTAGGTTTTATAAATATTGTTCAGTGGCCCTATTACACATCTTTCTGTTGTTACTGCGCCTGCGCCATTTTCAACAAATAAGTGTTATTTCTGTGACACGTATTATTGTAACTAGTATAAAAATACTATATTTATTCTTTTGTAATGTGCAAGGTGTGTGTGGCAAGGTTTTTGATTATTTTCTATCCATCTTTGCCAACATAAAGAAATTATAACGACACTGCGTCTCGCACGAACAGAAACATCACGATTAAATAATCCAGCTTTTTGTAGAGCAATTCTACCACGCTTAAGCGCAGTCCTTTAATGGAAATTTACACATTGTCAGAACAGGACAGATTCTACCAAGACTAATTATAACTATGACTATAGTAATAATTAGTCTAGTCTATGGAAGTTATCGTAAATAAAAACAAATAACACTCCAATTACTTGTGATAAGTAACATTTTTATTGCCAGTCACAAGACACTCCACACAAGCACAAGTCATGGTTAGTGCCAAATGCAACCAAAACAAAACCTGTGTGTAGAAATTTACATTAATAGCGTATTAGTATTTTCGTTAACATTTTTGCTTGGTCTCATATGACAGTAGTTATTGAGTTAATAGTATCAGATTATTACTCAATTATTTCTTCCGTTTTTTATCTATTCATTCTGCTTCACATAGTCTACTTGATCCTGCAAAATCGAAATTAATACATTTTGCAAAATATCTCATAGTACAAATAGATACTGCCCTTAGTTTTAAACGTACTATGCAATACAACTAAAAACAATAGTAGTTGCTATTTAAAAAGGCAGCTCTTCCTGTGCAAAGTGTTGGTATAAATGTGTCTGTGCGTTGTTACATTACCTTGCTGTAAATAATGTTGCTCTGTTAATTACGTTGCAACAGGGAATGGTAGTTCATTTGAAAAACTGACCTAGCGATACAAACCACAAGTGTGTCAACGACAAGATTTGAACTCCGAACCATAAGTTGGTACTGTCCTAAAAAACTTACTCAACCGGTTCTTTTTTAATTGTTTTCTGAGCTCTGTTCAGATTTCAGAAAAATCATTTAGTAGTCAAACGATGGTCAAGTCTGTCCTGCAACTAAAATTTTCAAATATTTGAAACAAATAAAATTTTTCCTAGTAACATATGTACATACATAATTTATTGCAGTGATGACTGCAAACATTGTTACGTAAGTAATTATAAAATTACTGCACAAGTATATTGAAATTTTCATTATTTTGTTACATAATTATATAGATATTACAATTGTATACACACAGTCAGTCAAAAAAGTCTCCATACACCACTCTTTTTAGAATATATTTTATCGGTTTGTTCTTTTATTTAAATTTAAATAGAGTTGTCTGGCATGTAAGTATAGGTAATCGCCTTAGAAGTAATTAAAATAGAAAGAAAGTCATTTGAAAAACCTTATTTGAACATCAAAGTAATTAAACTATATTAGCAACAAATATTACGTCAAAAAAGTATCCATACACTAACATACATATTTCGATAAATTGTAGGTTTTTAAAAGTTAATAGTTTGTACAATTGCCATCTGTTTTAATGATAGCACTAAGTCTTTTTGGAAGACTTAATACAACCTCTCTCGTAACTACTGGTGGAATATTCTCCCACTCTTCTCTTATTCGCTTTTTGAGTCGTTCTTTATTTGTAACCTGGTGTTTTCTAACACGACGCTTCAATTCTTCCCAGAGATGTGCAATTTGATTCACATCCGGTGATTGCGGTGGTGTGCCTAGCCGCGTGTTTGGGGTCATTATCTTGTTAAAATAAATAACACCCCTCTAGTCCCAGTTTCTGAACACTTGGATGTAAATGATTTCTCAAAATGTTTAAATATGCATGTTGATTCATAATATCGTCAATGAAGACTAAATTGCCTACTGCATTGGCTGCCATGCATCCCCACAATAAAGCATTACCTCCTCCAAACTTAACTGCTTAGCTGCTTAAAGCTGGATTTGTTTTTCTCCAAATTTTTCGTCACTAAAAATAACACTTCTCAAAAGTCACTTGTTTTGTTAACACGTTCTTTGGAAAATTCTAATCGTTTTCTTCGACTTTTTTCTGAGATTAAAGGCTTTCTTCTGGCAACGCGACCATTATAACCTGCTCGATGCAAGCAATTTGTTATAGTTTGTGAGCATATTTTGAAAAATCATCCTTGATTTCTTCTGCTAGTCTTAGAGCACTTAGTTTAGTTTATTTTAGTTTTTCTCAAGACAGTTGTTTTTTTGGCCTGCGGGATCGAAGCCCATATCACCATCGCCTATAAAGAACATTATTATTAGTAGAATGGTTTCTTTAGGGAATTAAACGTGGATACACACTTCACAGCCTGGAGCCTATCAGACTGCCTAACTTAAAAACGTAACAGTAATTCGACCAACGCAAAGGACGTTTTACAAATAGGGCACGATTAAGGATGGGATGAACCATTCGAAAATTAAATTAATATTTAGATTCTTTGAATAAGTCCTACCAGTTGGTCATCAATTGCTTTGCTGTTTAAATTCAGTAACGAGATTACGCTAGTTGGAAGCGGAATGACTCTGGAAATAAGGAAGTTATATAACTAATAAAATAATATGATTTAAGTTTGCCTCCTCATGGCGACAGGCACATGCAGGGGAATCAATTATGTTTAATCTGTGCAGATCGGCTGGGTATCTACCGTGTCCAAATTTTAGTCTACATACTTATGGTACTACGATAGTATCTAGACAGAGTACAATTAAAATACCATGTCATATGCGATGCACACTCTCTCCAATGTACGTTCCAATCCTCCCTCAGTATACTTGTTTTGGCCTTATGAATTAGGTCCCACCGGTTAAGGTTCATATGGTCACCCATCCACACATCCCTCCTTTGCCAGTTCATCGGCTATATCGTGCTCTCGAATTCCAGTATGTGCTTTGATCCAGTATATTTGTGTACGAACATCCACCGCTCTTAGGTCATTAATAAGTTTGATAATGTCTAAAATAATTGGTTGAATAGAATCCGACATTATTACAAGCTATTTATATGTAGTACTCAAGCCATACTTTAGTGCCTCTAGAATCGCCACCGCTTCAGCTGCATGCTGGTTTCAGAGACTAATTTAAACTTCAATTGAACATTACCCTGGTGCATATAGAATGCACAACCGCACCCGTTTACGTTTTTTTGAACCATCGGTGTATCTAAGTAATGCGTTGCTTAACGTTTTTGTAATGCAAGCAAATAGTTGTCTAACATATTCGGGGATTCCATTATATGGCGGAAAGGATATGTTGATGTGTTCATAATAGGCAAAAAATTGAACGTTATATATTTGCAAGTATTGCGGCAAGTATTGGCGACCTTTTCTTTTACCGCTTACTAGATCTTCCTTCGCAATGATGCATAATTTAGACAAAACTTTAGAAGTATTCCTTGTAATTATTGTGTATATATATTTCACTGCCAAATATTTCCTACGAAGGAATAGTGGTGGATCTTGAGCTTCGATTTGAAGAGGTGTGGACCTCATACCTCCAACGCACAGTCGAAGCGCCCCACTATGAATAATAAATCCTTTACATCTGTGTTACAATAAATTGTACATCCATAGTCTACTCGGGATCGAATATAAGCTCTGTATATATTAATCGTAGTTTTGAAGTCGCATCCCCATGATACTTTTGTAATACATCGCATCAAGTTTAGCGCTCTTTCACATTTCGCACTAACTTTATTAATATGACTAGTCCAGTTCAGCTTGTTCTCTATACATAATCCTAAGTATTTAACATTATATTATATTGGGAATTGGGTATTGCCCAGTTTTATTTTACAAGTCGGTAAGTCTCTTGTACGAGAGAAGAACATAATAATGTTGGTTTTTTGTGGTTCTAGCTTGAAGGAATTATGTATTAAGCAAGTGTTCATATCACCAACGGCTGTAGACATATTTGTTGTAAGACATTCTATTTTCATGTTATACGTGTAAAGGCATCTGTCGTCGGCGTATTGTATGACATTTGCAAAAGGTGCGAGGATGTCATGGAAATCATAGGTATATATGTTAAATAAGATTGGACTTAGACTAGAACCTTGTAGGAGCCCTTGAGAGAGGAGGTGTGGGCCTAGTTTCTCGTTTGAAATTGTTCGAATGTAAACTTTAATGTTTCGGTAAATATTCACAATACTTTCAGCGGCGGGTCCAGGTAATCCGATATCAATCATCTTCTTTTGTAATCTATTTAAGTCGACACACCCATACGCCTTTTTGAAGTCAAGAAATATAACGCCTATAGTTGTATTATGTCAGATTAATCTGTATATCTGTAATGAATTCCGTTAATGCATCTATGGCTTTTCTAAATCCATATTGTCCAGATGGAAGTGAATTGGTTGATTCGAGCCACCATTCTAAACGTTCTTTTATAATCAATGGTATCGGAGTTTTTATTGGGTTTTAAAATTGGAACTATTATAACCTTTTTAAGACATTCTACTTGTTCATTATTTAGCCAAATCTCATTGTATATATCCACCAAAAGCTTTTTAAAATTCTCTGGAAGATGTTTTAACATTTTCCAGAGACAAGGTAATTAATATCGTCAAATCCCGGAGCGGAGTCTTGAGAATCATTTAGAGCATTGTTCAGTTCCCATAGCGTAAACGGTTTTAAGATATAGTGGTCCTTGAATGCTTGATTGTGCCTTACCGGTTTGTTGCAGCCGGAGTCGGGAGTCATTTGGCATAGTATCTTATACAATATGTCATTATGTGGTACAATGTAATTAGTCCAAGTTCGATGCAATTTCTTTATGTTTTTCCAAGCCTCACTAATAGACATATCTTTGTTTATACAGTTGCAGTTCTCAACACAGTTAACTTTCTAGAGTGACCAGAACGATGCCGCACTTTACAAGAACCGGTGGATTTGTACTGATTTATTATGTACTGCACAGTCGCATGTGACTTTCCACCTATTTTACCAATATTTCCTGAAGTATTTTTATCTTTCCATAAAGCTACCATAAGTTTTCTAACAGAAACTGGAATTTCGCAACGACGATTTAAAACAAACATGTATGTGCACACATATGTATATGCAAGAATATTTTATTCGTGTCACGTGAACTGTGACGTGGGCGTATCGTGAAGTGTACCGTATTATTAATGATGCTGTCGAGCATATTCTTAAATTGTATGGAGCCTTTTGGCGTATTTTTTTGTCGCTAATATCATTTCTTTACTTTAATATTTAAATAAAGTTTTTCAAATGACTTTCTTTGTATTTTAATTTCTCCTAAGGCGATTACCTATACTTACATGACAGACAATTCTACTTAAATTTAAATAAAAGAACAAACCGAAAAAATATATTGTAAAAAGAGTGGTGTATGGAGACTTTTTTGACTGACAACGCGGGTACGTTTTCTTCTCAGAAGTTTTCGCGTCTAGCGTGTTTTACTCGTCGAGTTACCGCGATCTTTTAACGCCTTCTACCCACTTTTTGCTGCCGAAGAAGCCACTTACATTAGTGGCGAAACGTCGAGTTTGGTAAATTTTGTACCTTGATTTTTTTTTTTGTGTTGTATATATTACATTATTATGACGCGGTCAAAACCCGGAAAGACCTGTTGACTGTTTATTTTCATTTTTGATAACAAGTTAAATCGTTTTAAAATCCTCCAAGAGCAGTGCCAAAACTGTAAAAAAGAGTAATTAATTACATGCTTAGTACTGCTTATTTATATGAAATTAGTAAATTAATCGTTGCTGGTAAGTACTTTCACTAAGGTTTGTAGTGATTAATGTGAATGAAGTTTTAAATTGTTTGTTAATTATTATGGAATACTATTGTAGGTACAATTTCGTAAGAAATATTGTATTCTATTTTAAAATAGAGGATAGAATCAATACATGTGTATGTGTGTAGTACACAAGATGTTACAACGCGTTACTAAAAAATTCTCATATTCTTAGTAGATTGGTTATTAAATTGAATATTTACTGTAGATTATCGTTTATTACTTTTTCTAGATAAATCGAATTCAAATGGATATACGCCAAATTCCAGAATTCCACTTGCATCGAAGCCAATTGTTATAAAGAATCTGGGCACTACACAAAGTTACATACTGCCAAATGAAAGTATAAATTAAAACAGTTTGTAAAACTAACCGCACTTTATTTTCTATCTGGTGATACTATGAAGATTATGATAATAATGTTGCATCGCACGACTGTTCATTATAAATAGACATTATTATTGTTGAACATCCAAATTAAAATAATGCACGTAAATAAGTGGCTTTTGAAATAGCACATTTTGAACGTACGCACGGTATAAATACCGCTAGCCTATCAAACTTTTGAATTCTAAGTATACATATATTGCGCTGGCAATGAATCATTTTTCTACGCGTGTGTGTTTTTCTTATTTGTACATCTTCATAAATATAATAATATATGTATGTAGTATGTCCTGCATACAGTATGACACTACTTTTAATTCATATGCACATTGTGTGTTAAATCACGTGATGATCGAGTATGCAATTTCATTCATTCATTGTAAATAATTCCAGCTAATTAAACTTATATTGTGTGGTAGTGTTTTGACTTGTTTTCAAGAAAATATACGAAAACACGTTTTCTTTAATTGTATATTACGTATGTAAGTACGTGCTGTTGAACATTTACTATTGGTATATAAGTTTTGTCATCTGACTGTTAACCACGAGTTTTTTTTGTATAAACTGTTTTCGTCTTGAAAATGGTAAGGTAAAAATATCGTTTTGCAAAGATATCTGCAGTGCCTTATACATATGAAGAAAGATAGTCTAATTGCCTTCCTCTTCATCATATTATATGTGCTTTAATTTGTTGTCACATCTTTGGAAAAGTAGCAAATTAAAGAGCAGCAGTAGGAGAGAACGTTCGATAGTAAATTGTATTGTGGCAGTTCTGCATATGGGAAAACTGCCAGTGTTTGTAAAATTAAAGAAACTGAGGGTTTCCAATTCATTCTCTATCGTATCTGAAGAGTAAGCTTTGTCTCTTAAATAATACCCTAATTCTGTCGCTTTTAGTCGATGGCTTCTAGATCGGAGTTTAGAATAAATTTCCAAAGATTTATATTATTTTCAAATGAGACATGTTTCGTTTAAAATAGTCTTATGAACACACAAAACAATAAGATCTTACTAGAAGAGAATCTTCATCTTATTATTTTTTAAAACACTAGTGCCAATTTAAAGCAAATTTTGGACTAGTATGGTGCTTATGTCTTATCAATTAGGATGTATTTTTAGCCTCGGCGATTGCATGGACGGTCTTAATCTTCGCCATTTTTCTCATGCGTCTTTTAAAAAGAATCATGATCAGACTTGCGGACAGAAGTTGCAGGTGTCGATATAAAATATAAGTTTCACGTCGACGGACAAGAGTGACTAAATTTCGCTAAAGTTTTTAAGATGATCATATTACTATCATTCACTCATATCTACACTATGACGGTTAATTATCCAAACTCGTTTTGTTGTTTCTATTGGATGGAAAAACCTTAAAATTTTGAAACCGTTACATGTCAAACGGCTGTGTTGCCACTACCCAAAATGTTAGCAAGCTATTCCTCTAAACACCTGAATAATCCGGGATGCTCGGGGATCTGTAGAAAATGGATATGATATATGAGGATAAACAAAAACTAGAGTTTTGATGTACCAAAACGAATAATTGTTATTTATTAAATACAACAGAAGATACATATTGCTGTAAAAAAAAGTTAAAAGTATGTAATACCCTATTGTGAAAACAAAATTGAATTAAATGTCACAGGGATAGGTGTTTGATGTTGTTGAAAGCATGGAAAATGTTGGGCTTGTATCTACTGCTAAAACTGATTGAATTTTCTTCTGAACCCTTTTGGAACATTGCAGGGATGTTAACTTCTTTTTTGAATTAACCTCTTATTGTGCATAGTGTGAAGATTCATGATTTCAGCATCGTCGTAATACCGGTTTGTCTCTCTGAATTATACACATGTGTTTAAGGCTTTCCAAGGAATGTGAGCTGTGGACCTTTCTTTTTTATCACTCTCAGTTTCTTGTGCCTCCTGTGCGTTGAAATCACCTTGTGTTATCACATTGTCAGTCAGATTTTCTTTGAGGGACATTTTTGTCAATGTCGATGCATCCTTCAATTTTGTCTACTGAAAGAGCACTCAGTTTATTATTGAAACTACACTTTATCGCATTTATAATTTCAGAATGGCCAGTTGTCAGCTCATCGTCATTTTTATTCTTTTTTATTTCGGTTCCTTTAGTATGCTTCAAATTAAATCAAGAAATTCAGTGTTGCAATTACGTTGGAAATCGTTGACGCTACAATCTGAGCTGAGCAGCTTTTATACAAGCATTCTTCTGTACTTGCGCTGACGCTTTGTATAACTTTTTGCTCCATGGATTGTATTACTAGTGTAACGTTTGCCGAGCAATTCTGGAGCAGCAGCTCGGCAATTGTTGAGAACGAGAACTTCGTTAGAATCTCCAAGTAACCCTAACTTTTCAAAATTTTTTGTCATAACTGGAATAAAATGATGATGAAACAAATTCTTGAACAACTCGGCTGTCATTTCACGCATTAGTCCGAGCACCGCAACTAAGAGCCAAATGTATCACATTTTTGAAAGGCCTGAAACATTTCCACTAACAGAGCTATTTTGTCTTTATTTTTTTTTATTCTTTACGCTGGCCTCCTGCCAGAATTGAATTCGGCCAACATCACAGTAACAGGCCTTCCTAGTCAGCGGTATACATTTGGGATGGTAACAATTAATATTCATCAAATGTTGTTTAAATTGTTGTAGTCATTTGCAACAGCTTCGACTGGTAATTCACCAGGAGCGTGTAATTTACAGATACCAGGACGAATCTTGAAATTATGAAGCCACCTTTAAAGAATCAATTTCATCTGCAGGTAAATTTAATACTTTGTGCAAAAAAAATCGCGTTTTCAAATATCTTCGTTGTTGGTTTTCTCTTATCACATACAACCACTCATACAAAATTGCGTCTAGAGTTTCTAAGTTAGTTTTTTTTTTAGAGTTTGCTTATTGCATAGGCTTTTAACAGAAGCAAATTGAGAATTTTTGTAAGTGTTGTTTTTGTTTTTTCATATATACATACCTACATAGGCGAAAATCTTCACATTACATGTTTGCGTGTTTAGAGCACTTGTTTGATTTAGAAAACACGCCAGTAAAATGTCGCAGTGATATTATTACTGTACTAGTACGAAGCCAAATTGGCGATTTGTTTATCTTGTCGAGAGTACATTCGCATAGATGCCCAAAGATTCCGATACTTTGCGAACGCGTTTGATAGTATGGCCATGTTTCAAAACATGGAAAAAAATGGATTTCTGATGCGCGCCTATTTATCAAGTGTCGGATTATTGCGGTCATAGTAGAAATTTATACGAAATTAGATTTTGTTACATATGTGTCACATATTAATTAGCATCACTAGATCGCTAGTGTAAAACTCTGTCGAAAGGGTTAGTAGCTTATTTATTATTAAATAATATGGGTTTTCTGCGAGTTCCGTTGAGTCGTCCTTGGAACAAATACATTTTTTTCATGCTATAGCACAAAATTATTATAAACTTCAGCTCAATAAATACAGTTGAATTACTAATGTATATTTTTCTTAAACAGATTGTTATCACTTGGGTCATCAGTGAATGTGTGAAGTTCAAGATATTGTAAGTTTTTCTAATATTTATTATAGGTGGGACAGCCTATGTATATCAAAAAAAATATAGCAATTTAGTATAATTTTAGCTAAAAATTAACAGCCTAGTAACAAGTAAATGGAAACTAGCTTTGTAGCTTTATATCGAAATGGCTACATTTAAATAACGCAAGATAAATGTGTTTTAAATGGTATTGACATTAAGTATCCTAGAACAGAATCATGCTTATTTTGTGTTAGTTAAAGCTAACTAGCCTGAAACAAATAACATTAGGTGTAATATATGTTCGTATAGATGTTTATATTACGTGCACTGAGTCTACTTGTCATAATAATTATTTTACGATCGCATAATTTTCATTATTATGATACCGGCACTAGCCACAATTTTCAGGATAATAATTTTAATAACAAAATGAGTGATAGATATAAAATACCGTTTAGTCGTTGCATTCAATATTCTTTTTGTATAATACTTTGTTTGTGTATAGAAAACACCTAACTGAATGGGCCATAAAAATTCACATTTTGACAATATTTCAATGATTGAAGCCTCCAATATCTGAAGTGACATATATGTATGTTTAACTAGTTTCCACTGGTTAGCCAGTTTCGAAATTGCAAATTTGTCAGGCAGAACATTCTTCACATATCTTCGAGATATTCCCAAAGCTGCACCTAACTATACACAACAGTTTCTTTATTATGAAAGAATTGCTCTGAGATGAGTTTATAGCTTTCTCCTTTAAGAAGTTTAGTACAAATTGCAAACGCCATAGAAACAACAGGCTTCTAAAATAAATACAGAATCACCGCTGGGTTTAACAATCGATGCCGGAGCATACAACATATTGATTTACGATCCTTTCATCTTCTTCTTCGCCGCCTTCGTCGAGCAAAAATTCGACGTTTACTGCCAAATAATCCTACTGGTGTAAGCCCATTGCTCCGATTTGTTACGGTTTTGGGACCTTAGTAACGGTTATCAAGGAGAAATTTGCGCTTTTAACCCAACCTTTGTCAAACATCTTTTTACTGTAGTAAATGGAGGTTTCAAAAAGTACTAAACGACATTATTAAATTCTAGATGGACTGGAATAGACGGAGAGAGATCAACGATTGTGTGTAAACAAGTGGACCCTCATTTATGACTGGTGGCGTACGTATTTCTGTCATATGGATATTTGCGAAGCATACGTTTCCAATTTATTTTCGCAATGTGGGATGAACATTTTCCGTCTCGAAAATATTCGGAATTTTACAATTCTTTTTATAGAATTAAATTTTGAAACACACTTGCAAAGTGTAGTAGCATTGCAGGTACGCGTAGTGCCGACTGCATTTGTGTAACACGTCACAATTAGAAAAAAGGAAATTGCTGAAGCATTAATTTGTATTTTAAGTGTTGGACAACTGGTGGAATTAACTAATCTCGGTAAAACTGCGTTCTGTGAATTCATAATTAGAATTATTATCGAATTGAAATGGATCATAGACCAGTTTCTCACAGATTATCTAAGATACGTGAATATAATTTAAATGCTTTGCTTGCCTTAGGAAGACAAAATGCCCGACTAGGCTTTCAAAAATTATCCAAAAGTTTCAGATATCGACGAAAAATACAAATGTGTCCAGAAACCGTACGCAAAAGTCTATAGGATGACAAGGTTACCCTTTTAAAAACTAATAAAAGATCTTGCAGTGACTACCGTCGAAATTCAGAGAATAGACTTTTTTCGCGATTTTTAAGTAGATAATTTTGAGAGCATTTTAAAATAAAAGATTAAAATTGCTTTCAAATAGGAAGTAACCGCTGGTGCTTAAAATATTGCAATATTGCACATTTTGAATAAATTTCTTCTTTAAACAGCTAACGTAAGTAGCCATCCTTCTTCACTTCTAGAAATTGGATGCAAGAGCAGCTAGACACAATTCTTTGGCCTGCATTCTTTGGATCTTTCACCCATCAAAAACATATGGGGGCTAATGAAAATTGCGATAGAACGAATGGCACCTCGGAATTAAATGAATTAATTATGTCACATCTGTATACATGAGACACCATTACTGGCCAACATGCAACTATCATAATTTCGGGTTTCTCGGAACGAATTAGAAAATGTATTCAACTAACCGATATTGCAGAATTAAATTTTGAATATTGTAGTTGAATTTTATTTTTCCGGATATTTTCTAGATGGATTACACTTTTGGAACAAACTACATATTAAAAAAGTTGTTACTTATCATGCCTACGCTTGATTTGCTCTCCTTATTGTTTGACTGACCACAAAAATCCAGTTACTTTTTTTATAAAATCGAGAAAGTATCGATACATGTAAAATAAAGCATGTCTTTTAAAGGTTTGTAAACTAAGGGCGAGCATCCATTAGTGTGGTGTTAGGTTTCGACCAAAAGTTTCTCGGTAGCAGCGACTCTTTGCAAAGTAACTTAATAGAGCGAATAGATTATGTCTAAATAGTATCACTTATCCATGTGTACATACATATCAGTGTATTAAACTGAATAATAAAATAAATATATTACAATTATGCCAAGTCAATACATTGACTTTGAACTTTCAGTATACAGATGTTTGCTTTTAGTCATCATGCTCTTTAACCCATGTTTGGTAGGTTATACGTAATTAAAACTAATGTTTTGCTTTTTATATGTATATATGTATACGCCTTGATGTTTCGCTGTACATACACGTTTTGTTGTTAACCATGTAATATATTAGCATTATTTTAATTTCAGTTAAATTACATCCAATTTAAGTAAATAAATGGACGTTTGATTGTCTACACTTTAGACGTTGAAACAAGTATAAAACAATTTTGTTTCAGGCACAGTAGAGGGATGGGATTATAACACCTCCAGAGACACTAGTTTGTATATACAACCCGAAAATATAACGACAGTATTGTTACCTGAAAAGTTCTGCTCATCTCCTAACACATTACTTATCATAATATGTTCGTCACCTGGAAATTTCGCTATCCGAAACGTAATCAGAGACACTTGGGCGTCAGCTAGTAATAATTCGAATTTTTCGATACAACACTATTTTCTTTTAGGTCAAGTTTCTAATATTACGGTACAGGTAATTAAATAATCGCAAATCCACTGCATATAGGATAGAAAGAAAACTAGCCACCTTAAAACCTGTAAATTAGGTTGGCTACACGTTCACAATGATAAATTTTATTACTTTATTAGCTTTATGCTAATGCTAAAGGTAATATTTCTTTTCTTGGAAACCAATTTTTCAGAAATGTTACTCCTACTAGAAATTATGTGTACATTAGTTTAGTATAATCGACTTATCATTATTATCAAACTAGTATAATCCAGGGGTAAACATCGCAAATTTGTGCAATTTTCTCATAACTTACAACTAACCAATACTGTTAGAACAGATCTAGGTACAACTCACAAACCTGGATATCGATTCGATTAAATGGCAAGTCCATTATAGATTCGATTAGTTGTGAGCCGATTATATGTATATGTACATACATACATACATACGTATACCATATTGCATGTGCATATAAATTCGGCTAAAGAATCTTATTTTATACGTCTATTTGGCAGGAACTAAACTTTTTAGGTTGATTTTGTAAGTAATGTGGTCTTAGCTATAGAATTCCTATTTTTATCTTCCGTTTTCTTCATATATCTCACAATTGATTCATTGATATTTAAAAAAATGAATGAAAACTCTGACAAAGATGTAAATGATTAAGTACTTTTACCTTAAGAGGTGAAATGTTCTTTTTTTGGATGCTAGTCATTTTTCCTTTGTTTTCCATGCGACTTTGTGAATATACACGTAATGGAAATAGCCTTGTAAAGGTAACGTATTAAGCCCCGTACGATACTGTGACAGCTAAGTAGGCTGCAGGGGAAAGCAAGCTATAAATTAGGATTTATGTGTATTCCAAGAAGAAAAAGTAACGTGTATTTTTTGTATGTAAAATATGTACAATGTAGTCAGCAGCAGGACAATTGTTCTGTGTTTATTTTTTGTGAAAGATTTATGAGATGGATAATTTAGAATTCATGAATAATGAAATTTTCTGCCGGTAGTACCAAAAACTCAAACTAACTCAAATAAATAATACAAAACGATTTCAAAATAATCGATATGATTATAAAAATATAATGATAACAGCATCACATTCGCGTCAGTATACATATACTCGAATAGTGCTAATGTATTTTAAAAATATTTTTGTTGAGGAAGTATCTTTTAAATTTTAGTTTGAAATATACAGAGTGGTTAAAACAAGTTACACTACAAAAGTTTATAAAACTAAGCGGATTTGATTAAACCCACAATAAACTTAAACTACAAAAACTAAAAATAATAGAAAAGTAATAATTTCGGTAATATTTCAAGTGACGTCCGTTATTTTCAGTAGAAAATAATATCTAACATATTCGATCCTATGAAAAGGAACGCCGTTTCGTCCATTCTTTTGTATTGTTGGGTGTCATTTCTAGCATATGGTTTTGATATATGCATATAAGAACAAATCGGAATGCGTTAGGTTGTTTTCTTGTTGGCCTAGCTGAATCTTCACCTCTTATCCATCTATTGAGATGTTACCTCTACAATTCATGTTGTTAATTTGAAAGGATGCAGGAACACTGTTTGATTGCAGTTACATTATTTATCGAATATTTAGTGGTATATGTTCTAAATATTTCTGGTTAGAAATTCACTATTTTCATTTCCGTTGATCGATTTTTGCCGGTTTAGTAAATTACAAATTTGTTACAAATATTTCCCAAAAGTGGACGCTTCTATTCCTTCGAAATATTTCATTTAAATTCATTTACCATATACATATTTACTACTCATTTTAACTAATTAAAATTGCTTGTAATAACATGGAACAACTATCGCTGATAGTATATGTAGTGACTTTTCAGCAACTGGTTTAGTAACCTGATTTTGTTTTCTAGTCTTCTCATTAAACCAAGCATTTTTGGAAAAATTTCGTTAACTACAGAGTGGCAAAATAACTAACATCGCTAACTACTAAAGTTTAATTTTAACTTGAGTTTTTACAGAATTGTATAAGTTTTTCTAGCAACTGACCTTCAATTTTAACAACGCAAGTTAATTGCCAAATAGCCACTATGTATGTAGGTACAGAATATATTTGAATGTTAGCCATGTCTGTGCTAAGTTGATCTAACCATAGTTTTCGTTAAAAAGGATAAATATAGGGAACATAAATAAGATTTTGAAGATAAAAAAAAATACAATTAAATTAACATTATTAAATACAGGTGTTCCTTTTGAATGCGTATAGATACTTGTAAACCCTTCAACAAAAAACTTTTAAAATATATTAGCAGGTTTTGTAGATAAATTGGCGTAAATGTGGTGCCTAACTTTGTACATACATTAAATTGATTATAGCAAATAATATAGTATGTAGGTAATATACTATCGAAAACTTTTGAATTGCTGACGAACATATCTGCATTGTTTGCTGATGGGTGTAAATCATTGATCCTCTTTTCTACCGTATCCCAAACGTATTCTATTGGTGATACGTCCAGCGAACAAGATAAGCGATCCACATTTGCATTATCTGGTAATCGTCGTGATATGTAACCGTATAGTATCCTTCTGAAAATGGGATTTACTAGTTGTTAAAAGTATATTTGCAGTACTTGAAGCATATTAGTGATGTAAAGAATTGTATTTAATATTGCTTAGATTAAAGATCTTCCATGGCAGATAAGCTTCCACATCCACATTGAGTAAACTAACCTAAAGATTATTTCTCGAAATACTGTTTATGATTGAAGTACTAATTGTTTGAAACACAATGATATAAGTAATAATTATATTCAACAAACATTTCGTATAAAATAATCCATTTTAGAACTTTCAATACTCCATGCTTTTCGATAAATTATTCTGAACAATTCTGGCTATATCTTATTACCTTATCGTAACGTGTTTTGCCCGATCAGCCATAGTTCACATGTAACATGCAACCACGTTTTGTGTAAGTTTTCGGTACGAAAGGTAAGTTTTCTATTGATTTTAATTAAATGTCTAACTGCTACAGATGATATACAATCACCAACTTAAATACTGCTACAAAGCGTCACTGTCTTCTTTTAATATTCAGTTGTTCAGTGTTGTTTCCAAATAAGTGGAATTCGGATTTAATTAATTAATTTGACGAATTACTTTTCTACTAACTATTTTTAAGGAAACCATTTTTGTTGATATATAGCTTTCTGAATCATCCAGATCTGATGCGGTCAGTAAAAGTGATTCTGTTTTCTTATAGTTTTCTGCACTTTACTACTCAACCAATTTTTTTGTCTGCAATAACCGCTTAAGGCTTGTTTCACACATATGCGGTTCCATTCGGTTCGGTACGTTTTCAGTTGCAATCGAAAACGAATGAAACTCCTTCACACATACACGGTTCTCATACGGATCATATTAGGTTTCGTGTTTTCTTCTGTACACTCAGTAGTGATCATGTAGAGAAGGCAAATTGTTGCCATATGTCTATAGAAAAAATTAAAAAACGAAGGAAGAATACTAGAATTTATTGGGAGCACCCTCTCATCACTTTAAGGAAGGAATTTGGAGCATTCTACACCATTTTCCCGAAGCTAAGAGAGCAGGAAGACAAATTTTTAATTACTTCAGGATGTCAACAAAATCATTTGATGAATTAGGTACACGTGAAATTAAAGGACCATCTTCAACGCCAAGTTACAGTGAGTGTTCGGTGCTCTACTGTTTCTATTAGGTACCGAATATAAACCGAAGCACCGTTTCACACTTGTAGGCAGCAACCGAAATAGAACCGAAAACGAACCGAACCGAATGGAACCGCATATGTGTGAAACAGCTCTAAGGCGAGATTTCGACCGACCGCATGTTCAGATTCGAACGGAGAATAGGGGAGTACAGATGCATCACGTGTTTCCCCTTCCAAACCAGAACTCTGTCAACGAGCTAATATGTAAAACGAGATTTGTTTTACGAATATATTTCTATTGTCGATTTGAATAATTTAGATGTTTTCTATGTACATTTAAGAAAAACGCAGGAAAAACGTTTTAAAATAAATTTAGAGAGAGATTAATTTCTTGCACCTAAGAGTTAGTTATATTGAGAGGTTTCATTTTTAGTTTTTGTTTAAGTTTTCAAAAGGCTGAGTGATAAATCTGTACTTTTTTTGTTAAAAGTTTTCCTAACAGTGCAAGTTAAAACATATGTCACACTGTGTAGAGTATTATTTCTATGGTGATTTTGAATGGATTCAAAAATCAGGAAAAATAAATAATAAGTTATTTATACTTCGTTCCAGAATAAGGAGTGATTCAAATACCGCGCCAAAACTCAGTTTACGCAGTTTAAAATAATTTAGGTGCATAAATAATTATATATGTAATAATTTTGTTCCTCATATAATTATATCATAATATTTTAAGTATAACGGGAAAATGTTATAATAATGGAACAAAAATACAAAACGTTGAGAGGTTATACTTGCATACTAAAAAGTAAACAAATATGACCGATATCGCATACATTATTTTCAATATTGAACTTGCCAGCGCAAGAGCCAATAACATCCCTCAAAAATAAGTAGCTTTTCGGCGCGGTATTTGAATCACTCGTTCTTATTCTGGAACGAAGATAGTACAGTTAGGTCCTACAAAAATAATAATAAATTTATTCTTGAAAATAAAACAAATATATTTAATTACGGTATGAGTAAAACAGAGAATGTTTAGGATGAAGGATACTTTTTTCTTTTTTGATTCTTTTGTAAAAGAACATATTTGGCAGAAGTCGGCCGCTTGAACGTCACCAGGTTCGTATAATCTTTTGTATCGTTCCGTTTTGTTTTTTTTTGTTTTTTCTTTTCAATGAAAATGAGTAAGTAAAAGGGTGATATAAGTAAATAAAACATACATGTGTATTTTCCGTTAAATAAAAAGTGTACAAAACCAAAAACAAATTCTCTATAAATATGGTAACAAAACAAAACATTAATCTCTAATAGGTATATAAATTTAAAAAAATAACAGTATTTTCTAGTTCACAAGAAACAAAAATTAACTCTATAAGAAAAAATGGATATTGGAAATTAAAATAAAACAAAAAAAATTGATTATCGAATGTTTTTGTTTCTGTTGTAAAATTACCCATTTTCTAGAAAAATTATTCCAAAAAACGATAAACAAACCACACAATAATTGTCACAAACATCGTATAATATTCAATACTAGACAGACTATATAAAAAACCGCACTATTCACCGCGCAAGCACCGTTTTCCAGCCGCGAAAGAGAGACGGAATTGGCCTAATCCAATGAGAAGGACCTAAGTGGGAGCGTATTCCCCTCACAAGTCTAGGCGGCGATCCTTGCAAATTTTTCGGTACAAGGTGTTTTCTTAGACGTATTACTCAATTACAGAATTTTTTTAGAGCTATGGGTATTTTTTATAAAATAAATGAAAGTCAGTTCTACAACTGTACAGAAATATTTTGCTTTATTTTTTACCACAGACTGAATAATAATATGTTGAAATTGTCTAATTTCAACAATATTTGCGATTTTTTATAAGAATACCCTAATGAAAAACATAGAAAAGGAGTCTGTAGAGTTCAATAATAATTGTTTCTTTGTGACTACAAAAAAAATCAGATTAATATATCTATCAATAAAGGAGAAATTTGTCTATGAAGCAACGTCGTTTACTGCTTGCATTTGCCAGCCGAAATCTCGCCTAGATCAAACTTCATTCTATACATTTACCATTTTTTTATTAATTATTTCGTATTTAAAATTGAACAAGACGTTTTAAATATGAAATAATTCATTAAAAAATGATAAATCCATCGAATGAAATTTAGTTTAGTATAATTATTAAATCAATGCCTCTAAAACTAACAAAGAAGGAACATTTATTTGAAAAGAAAAGTACAGAATTAATGATTTCGCTATTTTAATCTTAATCTATAAATATTTACATGTATACTTAGTTAGTTAGCAACACAACCACGTTGTGTGTAAATAATTTTGTTTAAAGTGAAAATTAATAAAATCCGATATATGTGGAATTAACTTTAAATTATAAAATTATCAATGATGTTGTCCTAGAAAACTGAACTTTCACTGTTCGGTGTGAAACGCAAATACATAGTTGTCGTGGTAGTGAAACTATATACATACGTAAGAAGAGATTATTGTGTCAGATCCGTGTTACGTATTAACATATACTTATAAATATTTTTTAATTTTAATCAAAAAATATAAACAAAATCATTTGATATGAAATAGAATTATGAAGGAGTATTTTAAGGTGGCTTGTTTTCCTTCCCTTGTATACAACAAACAATGTAGCTAAATTTGTAATACATCTCATTATCATATTTTATTAACTATTACTGTTTACAAACAGGAGCAAATAGAACAAGAATTTTTGGAAAGAAACGATGTGATACAGGAGTATTTTGTGGACTCTTATAATAATCTTACCATTAAGTCGCTCATGATGTTGAAGCTAGTGAAAAGCCACTGCTTAGATACTGTGAAGTATGTGATGAAGACTGATGATGATGTTTATGTAAATATACCACCACTAATTCATTATTTACAAGCCAATGGATCAAAGAATTTGCTAGTCGGCTATCTCATGCGTGGAGCAACACCAGTTAGGGATCGGAAAAGTAAATGGTAAGAATGATCATATATGCTAAATTATATGTTGGCGTAGTAGTTAGAATGATTGGTCTGAAATTGTAGTATGTTGTGTATGCTTCTAGAATTGAAAACCAAAAAGTAGTTTTTTGGGAAATGTAGACAATAGATCTAGTATATTTTTAGACACGTAAATGATTCGTATCCTGTATATAGTTTCTTTTAATGTTAGAACATACATAAGTGTTATAGGATAATTTAAGTAGGTACTACGAATTTGTACTATAAGAACCAAGCGGATGATATGTATGAAACATCATAAATATATAATAATAAAGTGTTAGTAATTGCACTTTATAAGCAGTCATTTTTTCGACAATATAGCAATTTTGTGGCAAACAATGACAAATATTTTTTAGTGAAACCAACGAGCTATATCACATTGCACAATCGTTACAATTCAGTCCTATATGCATTTAACGCTGACCGTATACAATGACATGTATGTATTTCGCTTCTGGAACCTGCGCGTAATCAATTCATCGCTTCAAGAGTTTAATTGTACTAATTGTCCAGTCAAGAAAATCTAGCTCACCGACCCGATTTACTTGCAGCAATAAGCTTGTAATTTACTATATTCATCTTATTATATACATGTGTTTCATAAGAAGGACAAATATATTTGCTAAATAGAAATATGTATCGAATAAAGAAAAAGTTAAATTAAAAAAACTATTATTAGGTAATAATAATTTTAAGAGAATGTTTGGGGAGCACCTTCTGTTTGCGGTAGATGTCCGAATTCACTTCACAATATTCTACTGGCTTGCATGCGAACTGACCTATGATTTATAAAAACATATGCGCAGCTGTTCTAGTATCACAGAATATTTAATATTGACGCTGGTTGTCGAAAACTTTCTTCACTGTATGTCTGTTCCACATTTAAATAACACTTTCACACAAAACAGCTTCAGCGTTTGCATAAGTTTAGTATTTCCACAGTTACCTATGAGTTTCTCATACATTTTCAATTATTTACTGAGAATTTCAAGTTCACAATTTCTGTTTTGATGGACATAAATAAACTTGGCCAATTTCGTACACATACAAGTGGCGTACGCATCCAGTTTTGCATGTAATCTAAATTACAAGAAAAAATTACATACATGACTATGCCCCAATATATTTATATACGACAGGACTGCATACTAATTTGCAATTCAAGGTTGTTATTCTGCGGTCGTACGCTGGCCGCTCGCAACCTCCCTAACTCTCCTACATTGCATGTAGTACGCGTGAGCCATGTTTAGTCATAAATCGTCAAACACAAAAATCGGTTTTGATTATGTATACGTACAGTAGGCAACGTTACAGGTTGGACAGTCCTGTCACAGTATAATAATACGAGAAATACCGAAGCTATTGATACCCTTGCAATAACTCTTCGCTTTCGCTCAAGGCCGTACACATACAGGTAAAATCGTAACGACAAGAGTTTCTACATTGCAGGGTGATTTAAAACCCATTTAGCATGCAAATACGGTATAATATAATGCACACAAGGTCACTAATATTCATGTGACTATTTAAATATTTTAGATTCTCCTACAGTATCAATAGAGTTGACAAATATCGGCAACAGTAACACACTTCTAATTGGTACAACTGGAAAACTGTAGCAGTTAGAGGAGAGTTCTCTTACAAAAGAACTTTAATTAAAATCATTCTTTCCGTATTTGATATTTGGGTCGTAGTCACGTTACAATAATAATATAAGATTATCATATGTATTGATGTATTCTATCATTATTGAATTATTATTAATGTTATATGTATTTAGTAAAAGTTATAATAGAAATTTATAGTGATATTGAAAGCAGATTTAAATACATGTATTGTCTTTTTTCATATATCACTACCGAATACGAAAGAGTTCTTTCTGTGTACGTAAAGAATTAATCAGAAATTATTACAAATTATATATTATATGAAGGAAGTTTAGTTGGAAACACACATTTTTGGTATTCCACAAATTGTGTTTTCAATTCCCAGGGGTATAACAATATAAAAAACCTTTTTTTAATGTCATCAGTGGTTAAGCAACTAAATTTTTGAATCTAATAAATTTAATAGTACAGTCAACCGGAGAAACATATACATCTTCTTTTTATACGTGTTGGTTATATGAAGTATAAGAAAAAAAATCTTTCGAGTTAAATAGGTTTTTATATAATTATTTCACTGCTATATACAGATAATTTTCATTAAAGTGTTTACTTATGGAAAAATAAATAAAAACAAAAAATGGATGATGGGTGACTGGATTTTGTTGAACGTAGTTCAAAATTCTATTACCATCTTCTGGATTAATTTTGGGTGGTTGTCCAGGCCTCGATTTATTTCGTAGAGCTACATCTTCGTTTTCGGTTCGCCAGCGTTATGTTGAAGTACAGTTAGAGAAAAAAAAGAAAAGATACAGTTTTATAGAGTTCCACAGAAGTAACGGTTACTAAAAATTTAGACCAACGAGGGATATCATAAAACAAATGAATACCTACTCGTTGGCATATTTTGTTTGTTAATAGAAGGACTAAACGTTATCTAATGATGAGTGAAATGTAGTTACAATCAACTTAACATTTATTTATCTTTCAATTAATATTTAATGTGTGTGCGTAAGGTACATTTGATTTGAAAACTCTAGAATCAAGTTTTTTTGGTGTTGATATCACTGACTTTCAATTTCTATTTATTAGTCAAATAACCGTTTTACGCTAAGTCATCAAGCCAGAACATCAATGAACCAACACCAATACACTAAAGTACAAAAAATAGAATAAAATAGTATCTGTGCAATGCACTCAAAGAATTCATATAGAACAATAAAAATAGATTATATACTTACCGATACACCAACTTCTGCAGCAACTTGCCTGTAGGACAAATCACGCTCCCAAAGGGTAACTATTTTTGCTCGCGTTTCTATTGTTGTTGCGGGCATTTTTACGACGATTACAGCAAACTAAATACTCTCAAGAAGAGAGGCTTTTATATTGAGAACGAATAAGGCAATATAAAAATTATTTTTCGCCCCCTCTTTGGCTTTAATGTAATAACGTAATTAAAACATATTCAAACGGTGCTCATAATTGGTTTAGCTAATCATTATACATAAGTTTATATTAAGAAAATAAGAACTTTCTGAGAATTCGTTACAAAAACACTCCTCATTGAAATTAACAATTCTTAAAATTTAGGATTATGTATTTCAATATTTGGAATCTGAGTTCCAGTTAAGAGATCACAGTGCAGATCATCAAGCAAGATTTAATTATTAGGATAATATTAAACAGTAATTTGTTTTGCATACAATAGCTTATATTTGTTGTGGTCTAATCCCTACTTTACAGTTAATGGTATTCATGGATTAATAAATTTGGTTTAAATATTCGGCGTATGAGACTGTAATGCTTCGAAGGAAATTTGATTGTTAATACAATATTAAATTACTAAACAAATTATTCTAATATATCCTAATAGATCTTAATAGAATTCATTTATCTGCTTCCTCTATAATTCTTATTAAAGATTATAAGTCAAGTGTCATCAAGAATGATTATAAACTAGACATCATTAGCGTAATATTAAGATTTAATTTTAGACTCGTGGAGAAATAAGAATGAATAAATTACGAGTTTAGTAAGTATTATTTATCAAGATTACTTGAGTGAATGATTAAAATATTGAAAACAGGTATCGTTTAGTATCTATATGTCGTTTGCGTGACTTTGATAGTTTCGTAGGGGTATTCCAATATGATGGTAAAATACATACATCAATCCGGATCCGAATATCAAATATGGAAAGAGCGATTCAAATTAAGGATTTTTTATACGAGAACTCATTTTTAACTGTTATAGTTTTAGAGTTCTACTAATTAGAAATGTGTTGCTGTTGCCGCTATTTTCCAGTTCTATTGTACATAATGGTATATGCATTTCAACAGCGTAAGACAAATTAAATTAAAAATATTGAAATAGTCACATAAAGATTAGTGACCTTGTGTGCATTATATTAAACCGTAAATTTGCATGTGTAAATAGCTTTTAAATCACCCTGAAATGTAGAAACTCTTATCGTTACGATTTTACCTGTAGGTGTATGGTCTTAAATGAAAGTTAGGGAGTATTGCATCTAATACATCGGATATCTTCGGCGCGGCTTGGGTGTTATCATATTGTGACAGGACTGTCCACCCATTATCATTGCTTACTGTACCTATAACATTGGTAACTATGCTTTTACATTTGTGGATAAAATGAAGCTAGAAGTCAACAAAATGTTTCGAAATGGAATATAAGTAAACTTTATATCTAGTTATTTACCATGTGAAGTATATTAATCGTTGTAGGTACATTATATTCGACTGCCATTTTTTGAATATGTTTTAGATATCTTAAAACTTTTCTTGCTGCCTACTATCGGTGTTCTGTGGCTTTCTGCATAAATCTGGCTAGGTTTAATAGTGAACTAATTAGTTCTCTGTAAGGTGTGTGTCCAGTTGTTTCTTTGGAATCTACTAGAGCAGTTTGTGTTTGGTATTATGTTAATCACGTTGTTCTAATTTCCTGTCTGTAAACTCGGTTTCTAACTCCATAGTTCCACGTTTGCACTATTTGAAGTAATGATATCGTCTACTCATAAAAAGACCGATACATTCTCATTACTGGATAAGCAACCAATTATTACCAGACTTTTTTAGTTCAGTTTATATAACTTTAAATATCCAGTGTGTATCTATGGTTAACTTTGCGTCAATAAGTGTTGTAGGTTCCTAAGTATTGAATTCTTTATTTATTGCTTGCAATATTTGCTTTAGATAGACATACATATATGTATGTATGTGTGCCAGCTTGACTCTATTACTATTTTTCAAACAACACTTAATTTGCTTTGCCAATAATTTTGTTGAGGCACACAAAATTATGTGCTCACTTCTACACAATTATCATTGTCAGACTAATAATTATCCTACCACATTGTAGCATTAACGTTTCTCTTTATGTTGCTGTTAATAAATTTCCATTTGCTATTCTAATCGAGACTGTGTCTTGCAATCAATATTAATCAGGTTAAAAGATGGTAGCTCCACAGTGTAATACAAAATTAATTCTCGACTGTGTTGGCCATACCTGTAGGCACGCTCAACTACAATCGATAGTTTTCCACCATGTTTCTGTAATATCCATATTCAGCCCATTCAAAACATTTCCCAGGCAGTGGACGCTGTCTATTTACATCGAAAGTACAATCTTTACTAACCTCTCGTTCGGACTGTTCATCATTAAATTTCAATTTGGTATCTATTAGATGACTCTTCACAAAACTCATTGTTATGTTGGTGTGAATAGTTAAATATGTTACAACAACAGGATTGTTAGTAATCAATGCACTCGTATGATGCAGGTATGCACTGCACTATTATAGAATTAGCGTGTGTTATTTTTAGTTTCGTCGTTCTCAAATTTCAGTGCGCTATGTGTTAATTTTAGAACACCATTTACTGCTACAACTACTATCGTGTTTCCATGCCAAAATGCCAGTTTGAATAGTTTATACTATTTAATTGCAAAAATGGGACAAGTCAGTGGAACAAAAACATTAATTCGGATAAAGTCCTGTCACCAATGCGCGAACCAATAAATCACGTCATCTTGTAAAAATTGAAGGGTTTTCAAAAAGTAATCAACACAAAGTAACGTATTCAAACATTCTATCTGTAAACAAACCATTGAAAAGAACTGATTGTGCACTTCCAACTTCAATTTATTCAAATTCCTTTACAAATTCTACGGACGAGCAAGATATAAACCCTCGTTTTGAATGTGAAATTTTAAAACGACCTTACATAGGTTTCTTCTAACGAACCGCATCTCATTACTCAATCAGATTTCAATGACTTAATACAGGATTTGGGTTTAACCAAACTCAAATTTTAGGATCTCGATTAATAGAATGGAATCGTTTACATTCCACTACAAGAATCTGCATGGTTATGCTTTCAGTTAAAGACTGTAAGAACTATACTATATACTAAGTTATTATTAAATGTATTGTTTCTTCTAGAAAGCATTTACAAATGTAACAAAAATCATTATTTAAAATTAGATACTTATATAGGAGTATAATAAGAGAAGCTGTTGCATATTTATCTATCTCCAAATTGACCTCGTTACTCTTTCAAGAGATTGTAAAGGAGAAGCAGTTCCATAGAAAATTTTCCACTATTCACTCACAATAAGCGATATTCATCTCAGTTCTTCTGGTAAGCAATTAGTTGGCAATTTGGAATGTACCTACTTTTAAAGTGCTTTTCAATTGTCTTTACGTTCGTGAAACTCTTCTACATTTCTTTTCTTTAAACCACATTAAACGCTTGTTTAAAGAAGCAGCAAACAGTCTCATATATTGCCAACCTAAGTGGATTAACGCTAACTCTTACTGGTGCGTGACTTCTTCAAATTATTGTGTTTCAAGAAATTGTTTTTAATGCAAAATTATCGTCTACTCTTCAGTACAGAAGAGTAATATTTTCAAATTAAGTATGTATTTTGTTAAAAAAGTTATGTTTAAGCAATTACCTTTTGTAACCTTAACTATGTTAAGAAAAATATAACAGCAAATCAACTAAAATATTTGTTTAAATTTATAAAATAATTCAGGCCTTAACATCTTCCAAGAGCCTGCATCAATTACAAGAGCCATCAGCTGGACGACGTTAATTTTAACCAACGTTATATACAGTGCGTTCATAAAGTAACGCATAAATTCATTATTAGCTAATCTTTTATTTCCTGATTTATTTCCACTTAGAGGTCAATAAAACAATAAATAATTAAATACCAATTTATTAAATTGGATTAAAAGATTACAAAATATGATATAATATGATGAGAATAAATTGCTTAGATAATTTTCACCGTAAACGTACCTACCTTCTTTTTAAAGAGTTAATAACACAGAAATGTACCTTAATGTTTCTTACAGTTTTTAAAGTCAAATGAAGAAAATGGAAAAAAAACTTACAAACAATAAAAATATACGGCTTGGATCATTAATAAAATCTGTTACACACAATGTTAAAAATTATACGTGGTGTTTTTAATAGTTTAGCAAAGTAGTTGTAGAACAATACGTAATTCCATTTAATGTGTGTATTACGTTTATTCTTTATTATTTTGTAAGTAACTTTTTTGCTTTTTGCTTCTTTGCCCATCCTGCATCAATCTGAAGCAATGTGTTGTACATTTTTGGAATTAGCTCATCAAGGGAAATCCGGAAATTGAAAAAAATGGGGTGTTCTATTTTAAAAAAATAGCGATGACGTCATCACAGGAAGGTGGTGGTGTATACTAGATTATAATTTGAAAAAACAGTAAATTAAAATCAAAAATCGACCTGTTTCGGGAATTTCTAATATTAGTATTTATTTAGCTAATAATTAATATATGTATTTTTTGACCTTTATGTACTTATCTTTTATTTCCTGATTTATTTCCACTTAGAGGTCAATAAAACAATAAATAATTAAATACCAATTTAATAAATTGGTATTTAATTATTTATTGTTTAATTTACTGTTTTTTCAAATTATAATCTAGTATACACCACCACCTTCCTGTGATGACGTCATCGCTATTTTTTTAAAATAGAACACCCCATTTTTTTCAATTTCCGGATTTCCCTTGATGAGCTAATTCCAAAAATGTACAACACATTGCTTCAGATTGATGCAGGATGGGCAAAGAAGCAAAAAGCAAAAAAGTTACTTACAAAATAATAAAGAATAAACGTAATACACTCATTAAATGGAATTACGTATTGTTCTACAACTACTTTGCTAAACTATTAAAAACACCACGTATAATTTTTAACATTGTGTGTAACAGATTTTATTAATGATCCAAGCCGTATATTTTTATTGTTTGTAAGTTTTTTTTCCATTTTCTTCATTTGACTTTAAAAACTGTAAGAAACATTAAGGTACATTTCTGTGTTATTAACTCTTTAAAAAGAAGGTAGGTACAGTAAGCAATGATAATGGGTGGACAGTCCTGTCACAATATGATAACACCCAAGCCGCGCCGAAGATATCCGATGTATTAGATGCAATACTCCCTAACTTTCATTTAAGACCATACACCTACAGGTAAAATCGTAACGATAAGAGTTTCTACATTTCAGGGTGATTTAAAAGCTATTTACACATGCAAATTTACGGTTTAATATAATGCACACAAGGTCACTAATCTTTATGTGACTATTTCAATATTTTTAATTTAATTTGTCTTACGCTGTTGAAATGCATATACCATTATGTACAATAGAACTGGAAAATAGCGGCAACAGCAACACATTTCTAATTAGTAGAACTCTAAAACTATAACAGTTAAAAATGAGTTCTCGTATAAAAAAATCCTTAATTTGAATCGCTCTTTCCATATTTGATATTCGGATCCGGATTGATGTATGTATTTTACCATCATATTGGAATACCCCTACGAAACTATCAAAGTCACGCAAACGACATATAGATACTAAACGATACCTGTTTTCAATATTTTAATCATTCACTCAAGTAATCTTGATAAATAATACTTACTAAACTCGTAATTTATTCATTCTTATTTCTCCACGAGTCTAAAATTAAATCTTAATATTACGCTAATGATGTCTAGTTTATAATCATTCTTGATGACACTTGACTTATAATCTTTAATAAGAATTATAGAGGAAGCAGATAAATGAATTCTATTAGGATCTATTAGGATATATTAGAATAATTTGTTTAGTAATTTAATATTGTATTAACAATCAAATTTCCTTCGAAGCATTACAGTCTCATACGCCGAATATTTAAACCAAATTTATTAATCCATGAATACCATTAACTGTAAAGTAGGGATTAGACCACAACAAATATAAGCTATTGTATGCAAAACAAATTACTGTTTAATATTATCCTAATAATTAAATCTTGCTTGATGATCTGCACTGTGATCTCTTAACTGGAACTCAGATTCCAAATATTGAAATACATAATCCTAAATTTTAAGAATTGTTAATTTCAATGAGGAGTGTTTTTGTAACGAATTCTCAGAAAGTTCTTATTTTCTTAATATAAACTTATGTATAATGATTAGCTAAACCAATTATGAGCACCGTTTGAATATGTTTTAATTACGTTATTACATTAAAGCCAAAGAGGGGGCGAAAAATAATTTTTATATTGCCTTATTCGTTCTCAATATAAAAGCCTCTCTTCTTGAGAGTATTTAGTTTGCTGTAATCGTCGTAAAAATGCCCGCAACAACAATAGAAACGCGAGCAAAAATAGTTACCCTTTGGGAGCGTGATTTGTCCTACAGGCAAGTTGCTGCAGAAGTTGGTGTATCGGTAAGTATATAATCTATTTTTATTGTTCTATATGAATTCTTTGAGTGCATTGCACAGATACTATTTTATTCTATTTTTTGTACTTTAGTGTATTGGTGTTGGTTCATTGATGTTCTGGCTTGATGACTTAGCGTAAAACGGTTATTTGACTAATAAATAGAAATTGAAAGTCAGTGATATCAACACCAAAAAAACTTGATTCTAGAGTTTTCAAATCAAATGTACCTTACGCACACACATTAAATATTAATTGAAAGATAAATAAATGTTAAGTTGATTGTAACTACATTTCACTCATCATTAGATAACGTTTAGTCCTTCTATTAACAAACAAAATATGCCAACGAGTAGGTATTCATTTGTTTTATGATATCCCTCGTTGGTCTAAATTTTTAGTAACCGTTACTTCTGTGGAACTCTATAAAACTGTATCTTTTCTTTTTTTTCTCTAACTGTACTTCAACATAACGCTGGCGAACCGAAAACGAAGATGTAGCTCTACGAAATAAATCGAGGCCTGGACAACCACCCAAAATTAATCCAGAAGATGGTAATAGAATTTTGAACTACGTTCAACAAAATCCAGTCACCCATCATCCATTTTTTGTTTTTATTTATTTTTCCATAAGTAAACACTTTAATGAAAATTATCTGTATATAGCAGTGAAATAATTATATAAAAACCTATTTAACTCGAAAGATTTTTTTTCTTATACTTCATATAACCAACACGTATAAAAAGAAGATGTATATGTTTCTCCGGTTGACTGTACTATTAAATTTATTAGATTCAAAAATTTAGTTGCTTAACCACTGATGACATTAAAAAAGGTTTTTTATATTGTTATACCCTGGGAATTGAAAACACAATTTGTGGAATACCAAAAATGTGTGTTTCCAACTAAACTTCCTTCATATAATATATAATTTGTAATAATTTCTGATTAATTCTTTACGTACACAGAAAGAACTCTTTCGTATTCGGTAGTGATATATGAAAAAAGACAATACATGTATTTAAATCTGCTTTCAATATCACTATAAATTTCTATTATAACTTTTACTAAATACATATAACATTAATAATAATTCAATAATGATAGAATACATCAATACATATGATAATCTTATATTATTATTGTAACGTGACTACGACCCAAATATCAAATACGGAAAGAATGATTTTAATTAAAGTTCTTTTGTAAGAGAACTCTCCTCTAACTGCTACAGTTTTCCAGTTGTACCAATTAGAAGTGTGTTACTGTTGCCGATATTTGTCAACTCTATTGATACTGTAGGAGAATCTAAAATATTTAAATAGTCACATGAATATTAGTGACCTTGTGTGCATTATATTATACCGTATTTGCATGCTAAATGGGTTTTAAATCACCCTGCAATGTAGAAACTCTTGTCGTTACGATTTTACCTGTATGTGTACGGCCTTGAGCGAAAGCGAAGAGTTATTGCAAGGGTATCAATAGCTTCGGTATTTCTCGTATTATTATACTGTGACAGGACTGTCCAACCTGTAACGTTGCCTACTGTACGTTTACGGTGAAAATTATCTAAGCAATTTATTCTCATCATATTATATCATATTTTGTAATCTTTTTTCACAAAATGCCTTTAACCGAAAGTGAGAGGATTGAAATATTAATGATAATTGGTATTGGCAACAGGACGCGGACTCAACAAAAGGTATGCAGATTAGTTCATGAAATGCACCCACATCGTGAACCTATTTTACAATCTACGGTAAGCAGAATAGAGCGAAAATACAGAAAATTAGGACATGTGAGGGGTGCACCAAAGCAAGGTAGACCAAAAATTAAGAGATTTTGTCGGCAGTAAAAAACCCATACTGTACCGTGCGAGGATTATCTAGGAATTTTGGTATTGGGAAGTCTGCAGTATCAAACATTAAAAAAAACGTGAAATACCATCCTTATAAACTACGACTTATCCATGAATTAGCTGAAGAACCGACCGAAGAACTGAATTCTGCGAGTATATGATAAACCAAAACAACAATTTCATTGATAACGTTTTATTTTCGAACGAGGCAACGTTTTATTTGAACGGGCATGTTAACCTACAAAACACCCGTTATTGGTCTGATGAAAATTCACACTGGATGAAAGAATGCCATACGCAAAGGCCACAAAAAATCAACGTATGGGCTGGTATTGTGAGAAATACAATTATTGGTTCATATTTTTTTGACGAAAATTTAACAGCAGCATTATATCTGGATTTCCTACGAAATAAATTAATTCCTGATCTGATCCAACTTTTTCCTGATATTCAAATACCTACTAATCTCGACCGCAGAATCTGGTTTCAACAGAATGGTGCACCGTCACATTTCGCCACTGTGCGCGATTTTTTAAACAGGACCTTTCCACAACGGTGGATAGGAAGAAGGGGAGCAGTGGAATGGCCCGCTAGATCACCTGATCTGAGCTCATTAGACTTCTTTTTATGGGGTTATTTAAAATCTACATATAGTCTACACTAACAGACCTGGAAATATCCGTCAGCTAAAATACCGAATAAGGGAAGAAATGCATAACATAACTCCTGCTATGCTACAGAATGTTGGAGAAGAATATAATCTCCGGTTGTATCATTGTCTACCGGTCAATGGAGAACAATTTGAACATTTAATTTAAATTTTCTTGTTTGTTTTTGGTAGTGTATCATAGTAACTGCATAACTACGTAATTTCATTTAATTTGTTTATTACATTCGGTAACGTAATACCTTTCCATAAACAGTTATCATAAACAATTTTTGTTTTTTTGCCCGCCCTGTATCAATCTGAAGCAACGTGTTATACATTTTTGGAATCAGCTCATCAAGGGAAAACCGGAAATTGGAAAAAATGAGGCGTTCTATTTTAAAAAAGTAGTGATGACGTCATCACACGAAGGTGGATCACCTTGTATATAAGATTATAATTTGAAAAAAACCGACCTGTCTCGGGAATTTCTAATATTAGTGTTTATTTAGCTAATAATCAATTTATGCGTTACTTTATGGACGCACTGTATGTATACATGTAGGTATATACAGTATGCAAAAGCCAAATGGAATAAATTCATTTTTTCGGTTATTGTAAATATTTATAAAAAATCCCGAAACACGTAAAATTTAAATTATAAATTGACATTCTTCAACGTGAAAATGCGATCCCTACCTTCAACCCCTTTCGTATGACAGGCACAACCTCCATTTTTTTAATGGAAAGTATAGGCTTGTGATATATCGTTTAAATGGTCTCTTAGTTCTCTATTCAAAAATGTTATCGTTTTTAAGTTTGTTGTAACAATTAAGATAAAATAAAATCATGTTGTTATCGAAGTTCGCTACAATATACTCAAAAAATGAATGTAATGCCAAATGTAAAGAAAAATGTAAAACACCAAAAAGAACTATGAATGTCAATTTAGTAGATGCTCGTTTGCTGTTATAAAAACTGTTGTAGGTATTAGCACTAAGATCATTTGTGAAATTTAAATTATGGCTACATGCAATAACGTTCGTAGAAAAAGAATGACAATAGAACATACACACATCTGTATATGCGATAAGTCGACATCGCATAAACGACTGCTACTTTTTTTGCTATAAAAACAAACAAAAAAATATAGTAAAAAGGCTTGTTCGTTTGCATTGCTGGAAGTGCTCAATATCACTGTTGTTTTAATCACTCGTTCGTTTGCATTCAGCAAATTGCTGTATGTCAGAAGTAGCAAGCTATATTTGCTCACGCCTCAAGTGTTGAGCAATAATAGCTGATCATAGTGGCTGAAATTAGATTTATCCGCTGAAACATCTATTTGCTGTTTCGCTACACTTGCTATTTCTGGCAAAACTTACTAAAGTTAGCAATTCAAACGAACAGGCCTAAAGAGATTTCATTCGTAAGAGAAACGTTATTCATTTTATTTATTACCTTACATGTGAATGTTCTTATTTTTAATGTAGTTTTTTTTTTATCAATAGCGTTTATGAAGATTTAATACATATTGTACATCATATGCATCTTTGCATTACTTACTTCCCGTTTAGGTCTTCATAATATAAAAGTGAGTAAAAACCATACCAATGCGCTTTTTAGATGGTATCCATTAAAAATACTTTAAAAAGTTTTTGTGGCAACATTAGTTTGTTTAAAACGCCTGAGTAAATTGTTTTGTAATTAAAAGTTGTCATTTAAGTTGTCAGTATTTAATTTTAGTTTGAATTTCGTAAAATACAATTCTGGAAAATGGTTGGATTAACGGAAATGCATAAAATAACACTTTTACAAATAATTGGTTACGCAGATAGAACCCGAACACAACAGGAAGTAACCCGCCTATTTCATGAGAAATTTTCTGATTTACCGCCTATATCTCAAGAAACAATTAGTAAGATAGAGAAGCAGTTTCGCGAGGTCGGTCATGTAAGGCAGATAAAAAAACCAGCTCCCAATGCACTTAGTGATGAAATCAAAGTAGATGTGATGCTTGAGTTTATGGAAAACCCACATACATCAAGTAGACAGGCATCCACTAAATTAAATGTTAGCCATACATCGATAGTAAACGTATTAAAAGAAAATAAAATGCATCCCTATAAAATGATATCTACTCAGGAGCTCGTGGAAGACGATTTTGATAGTTTTGTACCTGTCATTCGAAGGGAGTTGAAAGCAGGGACCGCATTTTCACGTTGATGAATGTCAATTTATAATTTAAATTTGACGTCAAATAAATCGCTCTTTCAGTGTAAAAAAATACTTTCACTTTGCGTAGACATCCAGCGCTCAGCTGTTATATAAACCTCCTTGGCTGCGGCTATTCAATTCTTAATACAGAAGCCATTCCTTTTAAATATTTTGCAAATTTAAAATAATAAAACTGAATTAGATTCCGTTTCTTTGAAATATATATTTTTTAATTTTTCATAAATACAGTGGAGTCCCGATTATCCAAGTTGCGGTTATCCGAGGCTCCGCATTATCCGAGGTACCACTACATGTCGTCGGTGACGGCACGGTTGTTCTAGGGAAGTTCCTACATTACGTTATTTAACGTAGAGACTTCCCCTGCTTATCTATCTGGCAGAATCTAGTTATAAATACAGCTGCGTCACAATGTTGTGTACATTACTTTCCTAGAAAGTACATATTAGTTTAGAATTAATTCATTTATGTTGCAAAGGAATAGGTCAGTTATAGAAATTGGAAAACACATTGTCGTTGAATCCTTATTATCCGAGTTTTTGCTTATCCGAGGTACCGTCGGCGTCGGTCCTCATTAGCTCGGATAATCGGGACTCTACTGTAATCTATATAATAACTATCATCCAAGTTATATTTTCTATACATGCAACTTGGAACGGTCAATAAAACAATAAATAATTAAATACCAATTTATTCCATAACATATAATAATATGTTTTCGTTAATATATTAATTGCACTCTAAAGATAGACGACATAATTTTGATTTTCAAAACACTAAAATTTTAAAAAAGAAAAATAATTATAAAAAAAGATTAATTTACAAAATGATATATGTACATTAAAAACGATGAAAACGCGTTAAATTTTAGAACGGATATTGATAATTTAAGCGTTATTTATAATAATTTAATTCACGCCTGAATTTTATTGATTTTAAGCTCTTGACTTGGTTTTTTTGCCATGTTTTTCCTAGTCCTTGAACAGAATTGTTAGAGCTTGACAAAAAATAGATTGATATACGAATAACTCAAATCATTTCAATTTTTATAGTTGTACTAAATCAATATATCCTTCATTATTACTTGAGAATATAATTAAAATTCGATATATCAACGGATTCTTTGTTTTTTAGATAATTTTGTTGATAGGCATGGCAATTTATATTTATATTTTTAGTAATTTGACACATATTAAATGTCAATTTCTTCCACTGAAGAAGTTATTTAACGAAAACATATTATTATATGTTATGGAATAAATTAGTATTTAATTATTTATTGTTTTATTGACCTACAAGTGGAAATAAATCAGGACGAAAAAGATTATACCCATATGTAATAGACGATATTGGAAAATTGTGCTCAGTGTCTGCCTGATATACAAGGGGGTATAAATTGTTCGCGAATTTGAGCCAATGACAAGCTCAAAGGAATCTAGAATATACTAAATTTATTAGAATGTATGAAAAAAGGTCATTAATTTTATGTAACACTTTACAGGCACTCGCAAAATACAGTGTGTCTGAGAGAAACCTGAAAATCGCGCATGTAATAACTTCAAAGCCTCGCCTATTAGTAGTAAATCACGCCTCACATCTCTTATTGTCGACGCTGATCGACAAACATTTAAATCTCATGCTATCGCCATTGAAGGCATATCATCAATAAAACGATTCAAATAGAAAAAAGATGTATGGTAGAAACATAAGCAATCCCAAGTTGAACTAAATATCTGCAGAATTATAAACAAAAGACAAAATAAATCTTAAATGTACATTGAAATAAAATTATAATTACAAGTATTAAAGTAAAAGTAGTTACAACGAGTGTAAACATCCATATTTTCCGAAATGGTTCATCAAATAAAGCATAGAACTACATGGTACTTCGCGTTCAAATGCTGTCATAAATAAGTATTACGGATTTCTTTTCCTCCAAAGTTAAATTCATGATTAACGATTAATTTAATCTAACGGTTTTAAACTTTCTTAAATTAGTTTAGAACGTTCACAACTAGACCTCAAACCTGTCGCTCTTGAAATGTCGAATGATGAGACGAATGAGACGGTGGTAACTGACGAGGAATGCTGAGCCTCCCCGACATTATGCCATTATGCGTCTAGTAGAATTAAGTCTGCGCAAACATCAAGTGCGTGTAGAGACATTTTGTGAAGAAAAACATAGGTGTTGGTATAGACCTTGACTAGACCCGGTTATATGGATTGTTTGGAAGAACTTAACTTAAAACTAAAATATCCTGATTAATAACATGACTAACGTATTTTTGTGAATAATCAGATAATGATGATCTATATTAATTAGTTAACTTAAACGCCAGATGTTTGCGTTTGCAATTATTTCTTCAACATGATAGAGAACTTGTGGTATAGGTGCCCTTCTTAACTGCCCTGCTGCCTGATTTTCTTGAAAGATTACTAGTTTCAGATAAAAGTTTTAGAACTGTATATAAAGTTTTCTTAAATTACAAGTTAGCTATTGTAAAATTTGGAAACTCAATTTAAAATTCCTCAATACAATTTTAAGCTGCATAAACACATATACCCTTAACTTTATTACCACTTTGAAAATAAATCTGGACTACAAGCAGCTAATGAGTTGCGTTTTCTTCTATCAAATCATCTAAGTAAACTAGTTGCATTTATTAAATAAACACTTGATCAAGAAAACAATATACTTCACGAAATTATTTTGACTGACAATGAGTTTTCTGGTAAAAGTGCAAAAAAAAGCCCCGTTTAATGAGTACATATCTATCTCATTGCACGAATTCTTGAATATTAAACTTAGTTAGCTTTATCTTATTAATATATTTTTTCACTCGATTGGCCATGCAAATTACACAACTGAAATAGGGCTGCAATAATTTAGTTTCCTATTTTAACTGTATATAGGACGATTGATTGAAACCCTCTATTTGAAAAAAAAATATTTTGAAGATGGTGGCAGTCCTAGAAGTCCGAAGATCGACATCAACTTTATATAAGCTGTATCATTCTAAATGAAATAAGGAAGTTGTCAATTTCTGCACCGTCATTTTGAAAATACTGTTATTGAATAGGTCTAATTACCCTATATGCATATGCAACTTTGCAGAAATTTGTTATTATTAAGAGGCCCAATTTTTCTAACAGCCGGTCTCAATAAATCACCCTGTATGGATTATAATATAATCTTTCAAATTGTAGGTTTGAAATTATATAAATTTTGTATCTTCCTGGGCTTAAAACAAATAATGTTATACATAGTTATCATCCTCTATATATTTTATAATTTGAGACAATATATTGATTTTTGTTCGTTTGTAATAGTCTACCGACATTAAGAAAATAACCGTATTATTACGTGAATCATCGTAACTGCATAAACTCATTCTTTGACAAATATTAAAAATTTGCTGACTCCTGATTGATTCCCACGGGTAATAATTGATAATGTAATTCGTACAATCAATGTAATTCAAGGATTACTATGATTAAATAACATCTGATAGATAGGTTCTTTTTAATGCCTGATTCATACAAAAATTTATACAAAGCGCATATTTTCTCATTTTTAATATTATACATACATATATGTACATATATACAGGATGTATATAAAGTATGAAATAAATTCATTATTTTTCAATCCATAAAATATATTAAAAATATCTTTTACGGGTCGTTTTCTGTTTTGAGTTGTATACAAATATTGCTCTGTATCTTATTTAAGTTATGGCGTCACTAGTGGTCTGGTACATATGACGTCATTAATATTTTGCTTAAATAGAATGCCCTATATATCTCTCCATTTCTGGATTCTATGTGAAGTGGCTAATTCGAAAATGAAACACACAGTACCTAACATGGAAGATACAGCCAGTTAAAGTAATTTAAATATTTGTTTGGAAGGAAATTATCAGCATACGCTGTATAATCTGAACGCGTAAAGATACATGCATAATTTTAATGTGATAAGAATTCGGTTAGACAAATAGATGCAACGAGTTTCGAATTTTTCTATAGCTGCAGTTTTTACTGACTGACTTGGACATGTGCAACATTCCGTCAACATGAAAACCGAATCGAGGGGGAGAAACCAGTCGTTCTTGCTGTGTTATGTAGTCGTACTTTGTGCATAATGCAAGGCCGTTCGCGTTACCTGAGTGAGTTTGAGCGAGGTATCGTTGTGGGTATACACATGGCAGGTGTATCCTCCCGTGAAATCGAGCGCTGTCGCGAGTGGTCGTTGTCGACAATGCAACGGGCATGGCGAGAATGGAATAAGCAAGATCACCGCACGCGACGACTGCGCCTTGGATTGCAAGCGCATCGTGCGTTACAGCGATTCCACTGATTCACGAGCACCTCCGTACACAGTGCTAGTGTGTCGGAACAAGATATCGGTGGGTTGCCGAACATTTATTTCTACTTTAAAATCTAAATGTGGTTTCTTATGTTGACCCGTTTCTTGTATAAAGCGTAGTTTTTATTTTGAAATTTTCAGCCAAGAAATATATCAAAGGTTTATCTCAAAGCACTTAGAATTGATTCTGCGGTCATAGGGGTATCACAAGAGCTATCTGTTGAATCACTGGCAAATTGATTTAAGTTCTCAAGCTTTTTGGGCCAGTAAGAAATCAAAAGGTTGACAGACTAGCTAAAATTCCAGAAAAGGCTAGTGGATTAAAGACATATACTATCAAATAGATAACAAAATAGAACGCAAAGACATACATGTACATGCCGATAAAGAATGATCGGACAGAAACCTACCAAGACTTTCATGGAAAGACTATCTAACAGTATATACTTACCCAGAGGGTTTGAAGTAAAAATTTTAAAATTATCAGAATCCACATTCCGAGGATGTGAGGAAGTTCCAGGATTACCTTATAATCAAGACTGAGGAGGAAACTCCTTGAACTTCTACGCTGTCTCGAAACGTGGGTTCTGACAAATTTAAGTTTTTACTTAAAATTAGCAAAGAGTTATCTCCCTTTCATAATTAATAACCCGATCATTCTTCATTCAAAAGATGAGAATCGCGGTATTCCTTTAATGAGGTTTCCTGAGTGTTGCATATAGGGTGCCATTCTAAATAAGAATCGCAGTTAGGATTATAACATATAATCCGCAATAGGTTCATAATTATTGCGTGATCATCATTCCAACTAGTCCTTGGAATGATATGATGATGATGTATAATAATATTCCAGTGTATGATAAATTTACAGTAAATAATTTAAGTATACAACGATTTTGTTATGTTAATTTTGCATAGAGGCTTTGATAAGAAACTTTCAACAATATAAATACAAAATTTAAAAGCTGGCTGTTATTTAAATTATCAACGAATTGAACTTATTTCTTGATTAGGCTCACTACTTCATAGTGAAAAATTTTAATACATATGGAATGAAAACATGTGGTTGATCATACAATTTGAAAAATCTTGTTTTTTTTTTTATAACGTACAGTCTTTAAACGTGATTTTCATAAAGGTTTTGTTATTAAATCGTAATATACACATGTGTGCATAATAATAGGTGTACAGTATATTATCGCTTGTTTTACAAATAGAAGATGAAAAACGATTTCTTTCGCCACAAATCGATCATTAACGACAAGAAGAGCTTAAATGTGGAGTATTTCTCTAATAAGTTAATTATGAACAAAGTTACAAGCATTGAAGTAGGCTTGGAAAAATTCACCTCTCCTTTATGGTGAGAGTTGAATTAAATTTATATCACTAAAAGAAAGAGTATGATTTGTTAATCCAAAATCCAAAATTTCAATTGATTATCTGCAGCAGTTCCAAAATTATGAATTTTTTACTTTACGAAATAGAGGCGAAAATCGCGTGCGACTCGCGTTACAGAGGGTTCGCACGCGAAAGAAATCGTTTTTCATCTTCTATTTGTAAAACAAGCGATAATATACTGTACACCTATTATTATGCACACATGTGTATGTATATTTTCTATGGTTAAACTCTAAGATAAATTTAGAATAGAAAGTTACAAGTACTGAAAAATTCCTGTTCACATTATAGCTCGAAGGGTGAACATTGTGTACATTCTGCGGCAAAGTTCTTTTTCATATTCTTATTACTTACTCATCTACCCGTTATTTCATAGTTGTAGCGAGTGAAAGTTACTGCTGAATGTCACAGGTATATAATGTCGTTTTGTCTTAACCTTAAGGCAGGCGATTAAACATATACCTAAGTATTACATAAAAGACACTGTTATATATAAATGTTCAACATACTTTAAAATACATATTTATGTAACTAACGAAAATTACTCCTATACGTATTAAATTTTAAATTAAATTCGGAACGGAAACATTTTTAGCATGAATAATTTATTTTAACCATAGATTTCACAAATTCATGTTGCAAAAAGCTTATTTATATTTTAATCAAGTGTGAATGTCAAATGAGTTGTAATTCTATTGCGTGTAAAATTGCTATCTGTGTCTTGACAACTAACGAAACAATACACCGTAATATATGATGTATCTCTTAAATTGCAATAACCACCAAAATATTTGTAAAAACTTTAAGTTAACAAAATGAATACACGCAGAATAGTGATTTGACTTATTAATAGTATCAAGAAACCGTAATAGTTTTATCATTTTGCTGTTTGATTAGTAAACGATTATCCTGCCGGAAGGCTATAAGGCCGATATACATACTTAATCTAATCTTGAATACGTCCTGTTATAAACCACCGCTTTATTTTTGAATCTACAGAAAATCGATACAGATCAGGATACTGTGCTTGATGTCTTGGTCATAACGCCTTATTGTTTTATTTATATATCTTATTCGCTTGTAAAAATTTGGTCAAAAATTTCAAATGGTATTACGTTTAGTTAATTTGAAAGAAAGAAGTCGGAAGAAGGCAAAATATATTACTTAAAGTAAATTGTGAAGACTTCGCTATAATAAACGCGTATTATGAAACTACTTTAGCATTGAAGAAAAATAGGAGTCTTTTTATGACAAAGAAGAATTAAAGCCCAACCTTCAAATATTTACGCTCCAATTAGGTAATGAACGTATTGAAAGAAAACCGTACGAAATTGTTAGAGCCTGGCTTTCCAAAGGAAAGATCCTGCATAAAGGGAAAATGCTGTTTATAATTCTTTTAGAACGTTCCAAACATGAACAACCTGGACTAACCTAAATGTTCTACCTGAATGTATGAATATTTTCATGCATAAAATGGTTTTAAAACCAGGCTGCACATAATTATTTCAAATTTTAAAAGATCCCTCCATCTCTCAGTAACAAATTTAACTTTAAATGTTAAGAGACTAGCAAAATGCAAACAGAAATTCTCATCAGTGTCATGTTTATGTTATAATTAAACTCGGCAAAACGGAGGAAGTTTCAGTGCAGTGCGGAGAATATCGTGGCGTAGCCGTCTCAGAGCTAACGTTCAGTAACGTTTACGTACTCGACATTTATATTCGTGACTTTCATGATTGAGCATAGGCGATATGGCCGCATGAATGTTTGCACATAAAATAATGACAGAAATATATTAGATAACGTGCTGAAACACTTACCGTTTTAAGAAGCTTCCATAAAATCACAAACTGGATGGCATCTATTAAATATTTTTCCACACTTGTTTCAGTCAAATGAGTATGGCGTGCCGAATAAATATTTTTTAATGGTGAAAAGGACCGTTTTACATCGAGTGACGTTATATTTGCAAATTTAAAGTAATTCTTGCGACAACTTAATGGATCTTTCGACACACCTTTACAAATTTATTTTAGCAAATGGCATAACGTTCCAGAGATTTCAGACAGATGCTTTTTGGTTTACTAAAGTGAACGGTAGTAAAGTGAACATAGAATAAAACAAACAGCTATATGAAATGTAAATTGTTCGCTGTATCGTTTGCTACGGATTGCGGAGCAGTGCTCCAAAATATAATCCACTACTGCAATCAGATTAAAAAATTAATTACCTACTAGAGACTGTTTTCAAAAAGAAATTTTCAAAATATAAACTCACCATAGATCATATTAAATAAACCAAAGGATCCCATTTCCTTCTAAAGTGAAGTTAAGAAAGATTATTATAATCACATGAATAGAAAGTTTCACTCCTGTCATAAACTTCCTTGAAAAACAATTTCAAATTGGATTAGTACTGAATATTTCTGATTAAACTGTGTTAGAATTAACACAACTTAATAATAAATAAATGCATTATCAAAAATAATATATTGTCAGATGTAATAAAACGAATTAAGCAAAATTTCCCATATTTGCAAACCGTAATAACGTGATCGTTTAACAGCTGTTTTTTCCACTTCGCATTTCATTATATCAAATTATATGACTACCTGAAAATTTTGCTAATTATAAATATATAGTATATTGTCATATAAATATATTTCACGTAAACAGTAGTTTTTCTCCCAATCTCTATGAACTATTTTTAAAACACGAGCTTTAGTCCCAGACTTGGGGACTATAAATACACAATATACATACATATATACATATATAATTACACAAATTATTATGTATATTATGACAATAATTTATTGTTTTTTTTTTACTACTAACAAAGGACATACCTGAGAAAATACTACTCTTGTTTGTGACCATTATTCATTGTTTATAAATCTTTTTCTGTACATATCACAGGAAATGAGTATTTATATAGAATGCACATGGCTCGAGGTAGATCATTGTTTTTACAGGAAATGAGTTTATTTTATTTTACCACGTCGCTAAGCTAGTTTTTCAGCTCTTGTACCAGACACCTGGATAGTAAGTGTAATAATCACAAAATAACGTAAATACCACATGTCTCACAGATGTTGCTTATTCATTATAAAAATTTAATTGCTAATATTTTCGCCCGATATGAAAATTATCGCAAGGGATATCATGTTACCCTATTCAGTTAACCATGTAAACGCGTTTATAAGCATTGACCTATTATTTACGTCATATCAGCATTATATATAATATATACATTCTATTTACTATTTAACATAATTATCTAACTTCAGCACAAGGTTACGATGTTGGCGCAAGTATGTGTGTTACGATTGTTTTGTTTGTAAGATTGCTGACTAAATTTAGTACGTGTAATATTTTTGATTACACTATTATAAATAATTGTCTTTAATAAGAAGAAGTCAATTACTAATTAATTCATTTTCTGTAATACTGCTTATAATTTATTTAAAATTATACTTAATTATATACAGTATCGTAACACTAACTTGTATATTTATAATCGAAACTGATTGTAATAGTAAGAAATAGCTGAATATTTTTCTCAACAGCAAAATATTCCAAATTAATTGCCAAACACATTGCCAAATCTAAAATTCGCGAGCAGTTAATTTCCTGTAAAAGTTTTGTATATAGTATTGGGAATAAATCTGTCATTATATTACTATTCAGGGTTCATTCATTCATATGAATTTTTCCAGCCCTTAGCATTTAATTCGCGGATTGTCGAATAAAGACATCACTTGGCTTATGTTGTATTTATATTTTATAATGCAGTTACTGAAGGGCCGATTACACTGAACTCCATCAAAGAAAATTTGATTCACGTTAGTTGTACTGCAGCCATAATGGAGTATCTTAGCAGACTAAACTACCTAGGAAAAGAAAACAGAGTTGCATTACCAGGCAGGCCGCGACAACTTTGTTTGTAGGACCGGAATTGTTTTACGGTATAGGGATGAGCACCTACAGACAAGAAGTCAAAGATAGAGAAGAGAGGCTCAGAGTATCCCTCCGGGAGAATCTTCGTAGTCTGAGACACTGCAAGATATTCCTTGGAAACTACAACAAGCATAGAGCAAAAGCCTTGCTAGTACTAAGTAGAAACAGTAACGCATCTGTATAGGTATTTTTACAGGGCATTGTCACATTGGGAAACCATGACAAGGATAGGTCTGAAAATACAGAACACCTCTAATACCTAACTGCACCGCTATTATGTAATCCCGAGACAATTATCTCAGCAAGGACGTTATAAATGAAGAAAAAATACTTTCTCTGAAACCATCACAGTTATTGCAATTTGTTAAAGCTGTTAGACTGGATGTGGAGCTCTGAGAGCGGACAAACCCCAGCAGCTTACAGCTCATGCAAGGGGGCGCAATAGATCAGAGGTCGCAATGCTATGCAGATTTGAACATATATGTATTTATTAGATGCCTATATAATGTCATAATGTCTTTATCTTATCTTTAAGCTTTTAAGCTCTTACCGTACATTAAAATTTAATAAAAAAATGAAAATTTAACCCACTCTCACTATCCAATTTACTAGAAATTTTAGATACATATCCGATCGTAATAGAATATTCTCTCATCCATCTTCTGCACTCCTTTACTTAACCACTTTGTCTCGAAAAGTATAAAAAGGGATGGTAGTGGCCATAATATTATAGTAACTGGAAAACACAAAACTTTGTTTCGGAAAATGGTTTATTTGATTAGATAAAATAGTAGCACTACACCATAAAAAGACAACAACAAAGAAGCCTAATATTTTGTGAAGTACCCATTAACCATAACTAATCAAGTTTATTGATGACGTCATTATCTATGGCTATCCAATTTTCTTGCAGATGTTTAAGCAAATCATTAATATTTACATACGTTCGGCAACGCATTTTACCATCAACAATTTCCCATAAATTTTCGAATGGATTGACGTCGGGAAATTGCGAAGGCTATTGCATCACTGCATTTTTTCGTCTCCTTTTTAACTGAGTGGAGTGTCTGGAGTAATTATCATGTTGAAATTAAGATGTCTTGATACATAAAGCGGTCCATTGTATCAACAATGCAGGCGGTATAGAAGATCCATTGCCACATCCGGAGAAACACTCCCACACGATGACGCTATCACCTCCAATCTTTCACCGCGTGGACCTTGCACCATCACTTTTAAATTGAATTTTGGCTTTTGACTGAAAACTACTCGTTTCCACATGTCAAATATCCAATGTTTTCTCCGACAATAACGATTTCTTAGCAGGAAGACAGGCAAACAAATCAGCATGGACAAGTCTGCTTCGTATTGTTCTAGCAGCAATTTCAAATCCTCCTGAAGATTTCTCAGGTTGTACTGTATTTTTTAGTGGATTACTGTTATCGCTGTCTTTATATTTTTTATAATGCCTGATACACAATGGACCCATTAATTTGATAAGTTTTTGCGATTTCTGTTTGTTTCATACACACCTATAAAAAAGGCACCAACAAACCTTTCTCTAACATCATCAGAAAATGATTTGCTGCGGCCCATTGTTAGCAGCATACGAAACCCGCCCCAATGCATTATAACTAGAAATGGCATATTCGATACACATGCCTGCAGCGTACACATGCAATTTTGCATTTAACTTAAATTATAAGAAAAAAATGTACGCACTGTATTCCACATTAGACGGTTAAGCGAGTTTGCCGATCGTAGCATTTGTCCCAGCAACCAATTACTAAAAATGGAAGATGAAATACATTTTGTTTTACTGGTTTCCTATCATTATTTATTTGTAAATTAGAAATATGACTACGAATACCGGTTCATTATTTTACTCTTGTCAAAACTGACAATCTTTGTACATACATCGAACCTCCTTTATAGAATGAGGTACCGTGCTAATCAGCTAAACTGCTCTTATGTCGCATGTGACTACCACAAAATTATGTGTGGCGAGCACTACATCGAGAGACACTGCATCTTTATCATCGACAAAGTGTGCCGTTGAACATTACGGAGATATTCAACAGCGACTAAATTTTTGTCACTGGATTTTGCAACAAACGTGCAAGATAACAACTTTCTTTCAAAATTAGATAGAGGTGTTAGATGATTCTCATTTATCAAGCTTATTAATAATTCTCATAATTAGCATATTTGGTCTCTGAACAATCCATATGCGAACAGAACACGTATTTTTCAGCAGAGATGTAGCGCAAATGGGCTAGGTTGATTATTTAACAACACACTATTTGTAAATATATTTTATGGAACTTTAAATGCAGAGAGGTACCATGATTTTCCAAGCACCACATTTTTTTATCTTCTCGAAGAAATTACGCTCCACCTGCTTTAAGATATATGCTACTAGCATGATAGGGCTCTATCTCACCGAAAATGACAAGTAGCCGAAATACATTCATTTTCCAAGTAAATAGATTAATAACAGAGGTCCTATACCATGGTCAATGGTTAGTTAACTAGATTACTTGATTTGCATCTTTATCATTTTTATTTGTCGCATCATTTCAAGCAACTTGTTTACACCGTGTAAATAAATGTTTGATTTCAATTATTGCAGAAACTCATATTAGAATTAATATTAATATATAATTTTCAATATTAATTTTCTACGACTGTAGGAAAAATTAGTTTGTTTTTGACTCTTTTATAACCTTTGTCTCCGAATATACACATTCGTTAATATAGTACATATGAAGAAATTTGTTGTATGCTTTAGTGTCTAATACTGAGATATAGATAAACTAAATTGGAAAAAAAGTAAATAAATTCGGTGCTGCAAAATATTAAAATAAGGGTTACTATAAGTTTGACAGCTTCGCCTAATGATAAAACGATTAATAACAATTAACATTCATATCTCTCAACTTTTCTTCCACTGTTATTCTGAGAGATATATACGTTATCATTTTCCAATGTCATGACAATAGAATATGTATTCAAAGGAGGCCCTATTTACGCGATACCGGTTAATCTCATGGTACGGATAGTCCCGCTAATTAAGCAGCAATAACATTTATAAATCTTATTCTGCTTACATCACAATTGCATAAATGTTTGTTAGCACGCTTTCGTTCTGAAATTATTTTAGTGAGCACTATATTTGGAACATTCGTCTGTATTCGCGTAATCTATGTAATTTTTCTTCGGTATTTTAATCTAACATAATTTTCACATCAAATAAGTATGTATTACACTCAATACATACATTTTCTATTCAATTGTCTGAATGCAATCAAGGACTAAAGATGCCAGAATCATTACCACGTTCTTTAGAACTGATGTGGTGATCGAGAAACAACATGGTCTATAAACCGGCCCAAAAAGTTGCGAAAAATCCTACATCTCACAGACTGCCATGCGCGACGATACGCCACGACTTGCGGGAGTAATATGAGATGTTTAGCTAACTTTTGTCGGAGAAGATCTATTTCTAAAATAAAGTTATCTCTGTCAATAAGTTGATATCTATAACCCTTACAATTGACCACCCGCAGATAATGACACTCTCTTTTGTAATTTTGATAAAATGCACCTCAGGATATTCGCCAAAATACGAAACGTACAAATTATTACATCAACGTCTTCTAAGATTTTTTTATTACTTCTAATTTCCATTAAGAGCAACTAAGTGACAAAACCGAGCTTTTCTTAATATTCCAGAAAAGAGAAAATACATTACACACTACCATTACCATTACATTACAAGCTGTATGTATGTGATTACTTTTAAAATTAATTCCGTTTATACAGTACTACTCATAAGATGTAATGTAGGTAATCATGCGCCAAATAATCTATATATGTAAACTTGAAGGACAAAGAATAAATGACAGATTAGAAATAAAACTGCATGTAATAAGTTTTTTAAATATATATTTTAGATTGAGAGAAGTAATTATTTAATAATGTGTAATTTTACCCCTACACAATTTCCCAATAATGATCTGGATGATTTACACAATTTAAAATTATGATGGAGTATATTTAAAAACCAATGTAGTAACGGTGAAAATAGAAAGATTATTTAAAAGGTATACGTCAATAATCATCGAATACTTGTGTTAAGCGGTAAGTCAATAACCAAAATTCGTTACACCTTATAACCTTACCTTGTAGTAATAAGTAGGGTATAATAAGAAGTTTGTGTACATCGCATATTAATTGTGTGTTTCGGATACTTTTTCGTAAGTTGCTCGTTTTTATATGCTAACTGCTAATTTAAGAGAGTGATTTATCAAGTGGTGCACCTAACGAAAAAGTATCCGAAAAAAAGTTTTTATACCACGTACTTCAATTGTAAGTAATAAAAGATGTTAATTGATCCAATTGTTTCAGGAATGCTCCATATTATTTATATAAAGGACACAGATACCCACCGTATTTATCTGGCACAGGCTATGTTATGTCCATAGATATAGTTCCTAAATTATATGAGGCGTCTTTCCATACATCGATATTTTACCTTGAAGATGTGTACATTACAGGTTAGTATTATTATATTGTAGTGAGATATGTTGGAGTAACGAATCTATATTTTTTTTAATATAGAGTAAGCTCCTAAAGTATCATCCCTTTACGAACCCCCACTTCAGACATTATCATCTAAAAGCTAAAATTAATCGTCCCGGTAGAATTTGCATCAGTGAATACACAAATTGGACACAAGTAAAGGAAATGGAGGTTTCCGATATTCACGGTTATCATGTCAGAATAGAAAAGCAACTGAAACACAAAAACAAAGACAATATCAACAGGGATAATGCATACAAGTTATCCGGTTTTTGACAACCACTCCTCATATGTACCTTTACGCTTGTCATTTAATGTTACCTCAACAAGATTTTTACATCTACCGCTTTAAGAAGCCTCTTGCAAATGAAACGTCCAGTATATTTTTTGTTGTCTATTTCGTTTTATTGTGGATAGTTTTATCTTGTAATTTTTTCGTAACTTCTGCTCTCTTTAGAAATGACACGACTATTTGTGTAGTGACTATCTATTTCTAGTAATATACAAGTTTTTAACTATTGTTTCTTGACTATAAAGCCCATATACTGACTTTAAGAAAGGAAAAAGTAAAACGAACGTCATAGTGTTGATTTTAAATGAACTAGTGGCAAAATTTATTACATTTAATAATTCCTCTAGGTAAACGTGTTTGAGTAGCAGAAGTGGTGAGATTTAGTATTTTTTGTGCAATTCTGGCGGAATTAGTTGCTCTGTTAACGTTCTGTGTGCAGACGTTGATAAACTTGACGATCTGGTATTCCCTCATTTAAAAATTTTAATACATATGTATTGCGCTCACGTGGTGTAAAACTAAGAGATTGTTTTTTGTTTAGCTTGTTTAGGGGCCGTCGAGAACTTTATTATGATAATTAATACCTATTAATTAATTAATTAATTAATTATTGTTCCTCCTTGTATAACAATTAATTATTTGTCATCACAACACCTTGTAATAAACTAAATTAAAATTTGATCATTTTATTAACTTAAATTTTTCTTTATTTAAACTAAACTTGACGCACACGAAATAGTAATCCCATTTTGATAAGTGTACAATCTGAAATGATCTCTTATAGAACTTTCTCATTTTATGCACTTTTGTGTTTCCTTCTATCAATTTATAAAGTATTTCGTTTTAACATTAAAGATATTTTTCCTATTCTAGGTATGCTGTCGCAGACTATCAAGTTAAAACCGCGTGATCATATGGGTTTTACATATCGCAAGAGAGATTTCAGCCCTTGCACATATCTGACGGCGATTACAACCCATCGACTTAACGAGACAGAAATCAAGGATTTGCACTCATTAATTCATAAAACAGATTTCCGAAAGTGCAAGAAAAAGCCGACGCCAAAAAGTAAATTCTTTTCCATTTTTGGATTAATCGATATTTACATCTGAACAGTTCTTGTCACGTCACTCATCCTGTCCGAGCTTCATTGCGTTTCAATCAAAAACAAAATCGAAAGCTTTATTATATTTAGGAGTAAATTAGAAGCGACATCTTGGTCCGTGTTTTAAGAAAACCATATTCACCCGAGAAAGAATGGTAGCAATTTGAGACTGAGCGTGTAAGGTTATAGTATTGTGTATATTAATATCTTGAAACAAAGGTTGTGAGCTAAAGACATAAGACCATGATCTCTAGTATTTACTAATTTATTGATTATTACTGTGATTACTTGTATCTCTTTCTCCTGATATGATTTTCTAAAACATTATATTTCCTCTACACGCCTTTTTTTTAATTAAGATATTCGAATTTAAGATAACACATATTCTTTTTCTAGATGACATATCATTAGAAAGTCTGATTAATGTATTGATAGCTTATATATTTCAATTTAACAACATCTTCACACCATACCATACTCTAAGAAATTAATATAATTATAGGAGGTACAAATTCGTTTAAATTAGATAAATGGTTTTTAACAAGTTAATTCTTAAACACAAGAAGAGTTACATTAAGTGATATTAAGTTAACAGGACAAAGAACAGAAGCAGAATTATATGTGAAATTGACACAAGCGAGACATTGTTTTTTTCGGTCATTGATAATACATTAAAAAAAAATTAGTATGTATTTCATTCCATCAGATACTCTGATACTGGTTTGATAACGTACTTAACTGGGTAAATCAAATCATATTTATTAATCCTAAATCATAGGTACAACAAATCATAATATATAAAACCCGTAGGTCTAAGAGATAAACCACATTCATATTAACGAACAAAAACGTGAGTAAAACATTACTTCATTTATTTGCGTAATATTTAGAAATTTGGTGATGATATAAAGTAAACAGTAAGTAACAGTAATACCAGTCAGTAACAGCAAATTAATCTAAAATTGGATGCATATTTCATATCTCGTTGAATAATTGTGATTATCGGGATGATAATTTATTTCTACGATATTTTCGGTAATTTAAGTCAAACACAATCGTAAGATTCTTTTGCGAATCACAGCAGCAAAATTGTACCTAGACAGTAATACACAAAAACTATACAAAATAAACAATATACATAATTTTTTTTCTAATGTGTGGTGGGTGCTTAGTTGCAATGACTCCGTAAGCTGTATCGCTTGTCTGGCTATCACTGCAACTCGCGGTGTAGTTTTTTGTGTGTCAGTTGTGTTTAAACGGCTTTGTGACAGCATCATATCGCCTTTTATGATGCCGCGCTGTTAATCACTTTGCTCCTAACAGCGAATGGCAAATCGATCCTGGATTAAACTCTCTGAAAAAATGTCACCGTCCCTCCAGAGAATCGAACCCCGGCAGCTATCGTCCTCCCACAACGATAGTCGGTCGCCTAACCACTGCGGCCATCGACCCGTTATAATGAGTTTATTGTATATATAATGCATTTTTTCCAACCGCCAATTAATTAAACATACTTTTATTTTTAAAAATATGTCGTCTGGAGGTGGAGTCGAACCACCGAGTATGGCTATCGCGGTCCACTCGCAATACCGTTGCGCTACCCGACGACTCTACTCCACCTATAATTTTAAAAAAATAGCTTTAGACTTGCTTTGAATGACGACATGCGCGTCCTTGGAGAAAACTCGTCTAGAAGCTGGCATACCAGTATAAGTATATCGTGGTGTCAATATATCACTTATCCCAGACCTCCCGTAATACGAGTCCCTTCTCATGTCAGTGGCCCAACGTTAGATTTTTCAAAAATTCAATCTAAAGTACAAATATATGTACACGTAAGTAATGGGTGCAATTTTTTTTATTTATCAATTGAACATTTTAGAATCAAAAAACAGTGATAATAAAGAAAACTATTCAACTAAACTAATTAACTAAAACAAACAAAATATGATACAAAATGAGATTAAAACTACTATACATTATCACTGGGTACCATCGCCTTTTCTTGTTACATCTGAAAGTTTTTGTGGCATTGTGTGGACTAAGCTTTGTCAAAACTCGGGCGCAAAAGAATCCCATCTTTCTTGAAGTTTTTGTTTCAATTCGGGGATTGATTTTGTGGGATGTTTTCGGAGCGCCTTCTTTATCTCACGCCACAAAGTTTCAATAAATTGGAGAGGTAAATCAGAACTGCTTGAAATCAGCATGTCCAGGTCAACCAACGTCCAGGAAAGAAAGTATAGAGAATTTAAATATTCGGGATTTTGAGTGGTGGACGGATTTGGCGGAGGAGTGCTTAACGTTCGATGGGGTAAGGATCCAAGTATTTAGTGCAAAAACTCGTATATAGGGGATGTTTTGTATCTGTTTTGGTTGAATCGTCGTATATTGGATTGGACCGTGGATTGTATTGTTGTATTGGCTTGAACGCTGAAATATCGTTTGTGCAACCGACAATTGTTGGTGGGATGACCTTTGCAGTTCACACCTTTGGCAGATAGTATTTCAGGTATATTTAAATAAGCATTGACTCGTTTGACGCATTTTGTTTCAAGTGAGTAAGAATTTGATGTAGTATGCATCCACTTTTAGCACCGTCGACATTGAGTGCCGTTTCTTGCCGTTGATTTATACCATTTCCATTTAATGTTGTGTACAACTGTCGCTGCTACAATCTTATATAGTAGTGCATCTCATTTCTTCTTGCCGGTGCAGTAATGGTAATATGTCGACAGGTTCTTCATCGTGAATGAATCCTTTGGCGATGAAGGTCCTCGTTCTGTTGTCTCTAGTTCTGTACGCATGAAAGTCGATCTTCTCTTTCATCGGTACCATATGTGTATCTTAGACTTCATAGTTATCGTAGTAGACTCATATTCTCTTGCCTTCATTAATTTGTATTTTACATATTATTTATTCATCATATTGCTGATTTCTATGGTAATGGTCTTTCATCGAGCCTTCGTGGAAATACGTAGGGCATTTGTCAGCGAATTTCTACGTACGATAATTTTCTGAGTACTTCTGAACTACTACCAGAATAATAAAATGGCATACTGACTTATACTGTCGGAATCACGAAAGGAGAGCCCTACGTCACAAATTGCCGCGTCTAGTAACGACACATGTTTCTAAAAGTATTAGTCAAGATACTTTAAAAGATAAAGACAACAACATAAACGTCATTTGTCCATAACATATCAGTAAGACAGACGTTTCATTAACCTGGTGTAGTCGGCTTGGATGCAACGTATAATTTGAAAGACGTTGCCACGGTGTTTAGTAGGTTATTAACAGACCATCAGTTCATGTTGTTATTTTGTGCATCTTGTGAAATTTAGAGAGTTAGTGGGATAATAGTTTTTGTAAAATGTCGGCAGCAAGCAATAGTCCAAGCGAAGAACTTTACGATTCGGATAGATCCTGATTTTTCTTCCGACGTTGGACCTAATATTAGACGCTGCTCTGTGTTTAATTCAAGTGCTGAAATCTCATCGCTAGTCCGAAGTGATTCTGAAAGTAATGATGGTGAACAGAAAGACACAGTTGCGAAGAAACAAATTGTTAAGAAATGAGCAAGAGATGAATTATTTTTGCACAAAAATGAAGATACTACAGAAATTTCAGGGAACAAAAACGAGATAGAGCTCTTAGCTTTTGATTTTCAACAGAATATGCCTCTGCCCACATACCTAGCGAAGATGTTTGTTTTTAACAGCAACTGGGAATACAACTTTTGTGTCTTTGCAGCCAGTTCTGGAAAATCGTACTTTTTCATGTACGATGAAACCATAGCCAAGAAGGAAGCTAATGATGTTGCAAACTTTTTTACATTATTTTCTTGAAAAATTTGTAGCATGAACAGTGACAAAATTATACCTGTATTCTGATAACCGCAGCTCGCAAAGTAAAACCAAGTTTTGGCTCAGTATCTTTACACACTCGCAAATACCGGTAGATTTGCTGAAATTATATAGACATCCAGAACCAGGACATAGTTTCCTGCCTTGTGTGTGCCTTCGGATTGATTGAAAAGGAGAAGAGGAAACGGGAAAGGGACGTGTTGCCAGAAGAATGGGTTGCACTGTTAAAAAATACATCCCGCAAGTTTAGAGTAATTCCAGTTCCCCAAGAAATGATTTTGAACTTCAGTGGTCATTCCAACGGGACTAAAAAGTGCGTGTCAAACCAAAGAAAAAAATTACTAATCTTGCTATCGTATTATGGAGTACACATGAAGAGGAGTGGAATGCAGCAGCTTGGCCAGTGCCCCTACATTACGCTTCTACTCTGGACCATTACCACTGAAGCACCCCAAATATCTACATGTAAAAGAACTTGCATCAAAATATGTGCCTTCTGTTTCGGTTTTACAACCGACTGAAGTGTCAAGAAAAAGAAGAACCTATTCAGCCTGAAGAAGATAGCTTTACAGATGATTAGTTTGTGTTTATTTATTAGTTTTTATAACATGTTGTTAATAAATCACATTGCAATTTGTGTTTGGCATTTTGTTTTACTCGCCGGTGCAAAACGGCGACAGCTCCAACGTCTTCTTTTTAGTACTGTTAGCCAGTCAAATTTCCAAAAAGCGTATTTTGTGAGTATATTATGTATTAAGTTCTAGAATTTAACCCTACATAAGAATAAAACTTGCAAATTTAAAAAATTTGTAGTAATACAGTTTTTTGCTTCTTCTCAAAAAATTGCTAGAATAGAGCTGCGCCTCCTTTTTTGCACCGGTGGCTTCAATTGCTTTTTAAGTATCTACAGAAACCAACATTAATTCATACATTTAATGATTACATTACTATGTCGATAACACACACAATCGATTAATAGGACACCATTTAAAATTAATTTTAATAGAACAGGCTACAATATATTCAATATTTAAGGACGAGTCAATTTCCTCCTTCGTGAGAAACCAATCAGCCGCCGTAAAGGCGATGGAGTCTAGGATAAGTAGTAGTCACATTTAGTTTTGATGTTTCTACCATCTCTACTCAGAACGAAAGAGATATCATCTGCATACAAGTATATATTGGCAGCAGTTACAGCAATATCATTTATGTATAGGATAAAGAGTATTGGGCCAAGAATGGCTCCCTGGGAAAAGCCGCAATCTATTGATTGAATTTTCGAAACCTCGTTGTCTCTTATATACTTTTGTAATAAGAATGGGAAGGAATAGCTTTGTCCACATAAATAGCTCAGTTTGTAGATAGAAGCAGCTTAGCTGACAGAAACCCAATAACGCGTTCATGCGCTTGGTTTTGATGGGAAACTATCAAGATCAGACCTAATCTAACAAGTATTAATAACGCGTTGAAGTAGAATTTAAATTTGAATGCAACCTTGTACCTCCTACAATACAGAAAATATACTGTACTTAGAATGTTGTCTAAATTACGCGAAGACATATATATCACTGTAAATATTGTTACTATTATGTAATGCTCATTTTATTAGATACAAGTAGTGAAAACTAGTACAAATTCTACATATCTATTTAAAACCAAAGTGCATACATATACCTCTAAGTTCGTTATTGAAATCAACGAATTATATCAAGAATGCCATAAATTAATTTAGGAAAAACTAGTCGCACAATATTAAAGATACTGTGTTTTTTCACAAATTTGTATTCGAATGTCTTAATTAGAAACAGCATCAGAACATAACATCAAACTGCTTATAATCAATAAACCCAGCAAAGAACATTAAACCTTCATTTTAGTTTAGAAAACAAAATATCTAAGCCAATACACGAAAAATAAATATCTACATGAAACAAATGGTTTTTTAGGTCTGTTTACAGGAAAGAGTATAAGAGCCAAAAAGTGCAATAGTTTCTTTAACTTTTGCTGATATTTGCTCATGCAATCTACGAAAACTAAATGTGTAATGTATATTAGCATTATTTTTCTACATGGTAGGGAATCGTAAAGCAATCATATCTTTATCGCTGATATTTATAGAAAATTGACTGTGATTCATTCCATTTACATATGTACCTATAATAAGAAAGAAAATTTTAGATCTGTTCGTATATTAGAATTAAGTAATGTTCTTAGAGATTATACGTAATTGTACAGAAATTATCTTGTGATAATTTTACGCAGGAAATAAGTAACGTTTTGTTACATTCATGCTATATACGGTTAAATATCGAAAATTTTGCATTAATTCATGAAAATAACTAAACATTTTCCACTTATAAAAGTTAAATAAATACTCGTATAAAATTAAATCGACGCACGATTCAATAGATGACATAAAAGTTGCGTACTGTGATTTTATTTTTAAGTATATACTACTGTATTTTAAATTAATGATTAAGATTAATTATATTTGCCATTCTGTACTTATTTTCCTGGGTGGAATTAATTCCCATACGTATTATAATTAATTCTTTGTATTAGTATAATTAATCTTCACATCACTAAGCACATATAAATGTAAATATGTTCTAGATCAAATGCCTTCATTCCCTTTTTTTAAATTTTATATATTATACGTATTTCTTAGATTTATCAAGTTTTTATATTGATCCACTTTTTCTGTATTTATTCATCAAAAATGCTCACCGTAGCAAATTATAGAACATTTAATTAAATAAATAATACTTTTATGAACAAATAAATTCCGTTTAATAAGATTTTTGTGCCAACATTTTTCTATGTAATTAGTCTGTAAATTTGTAAAAGAACTGAAAAAAATATACGATTAATCTCGTGGTAATTGTTATTGTATATTTAAAAAAAATAACAGGTTACCGAATTTGGGAAAGTGGAACGTTGGCTTTAACTCGATAGTGCAAGCACAGGTAAACGTATTATTAGAGATTCTACTTTTATTAGATTTTTCACACCTACGACTCGGTTAAACTGGGGTAAGCAATGTAGATCGATTTGGCAATCCTCACAAGAATGATGTACAAAGCAAATATACTTCACTCAGGGACAAACGTACCGACTGAAAATGGTATAAAATTACTTTGGGTTTAAATCAGACTGGAAAAATTAAATAATGAATAACTTGGTCAGCTATAATGCCGGCGGCTATATCGTCCGAAATATTTTAAAAATACAAATTTAAATGGTGAACAAATCTTCCTGAGATAGTATACGTAACAAATAGACACTTCGCTTACAAATAGTATTATCACGGTTGTTCTGCTAAATTTATAATATTGTTTTTATGTGTGGTAGGTGCTTATAGTTGCCGTGACACCGTGAGCTGTATCAAATGGCTTTGTGACAGCATCTTACCGCCTTTTACAATGCTGCGCTGTTAATCACTTTGCTCCCAATAGCGAATGGTAAGTCGATCCGGATTTCAATCCTCCGACAAAAATGTCACCGCACATCAACTTTTGATTAAATTTGTTTATAGCCATCAGTTAATCAACAGGTATGAACACGCTTTTTTTAAGATAAAAACACCAATACAAATCTTGTTGACTTCATAGAACAAACTTTCACAGCTCTAAAAATCAGAGAATACTATGTGAGTTTTATCGGATTTATCGAAAGCATGAGCCACAAGGATAAATGCACATGCTCGATTCTGCAGCTGCGTATTTGATAGAAAACAGACAATGTACTTGTCTCCCAAAACAATGGTATATCACAAGACAGCATTTTGCATTTTTTCTGCTGTTTCTAATACAATTTAATGATATACACACTATTCAATATCTTTGTAGTCATTAACAATAAATTATGAATATGCATAATACCGCATTTTCCCTAGAAGGTAACTCTACTAAGATGATAGAAGCGAAAGGCAGTGAATTCAAGAAGAATTTTGAAAAATGGCTTACCAACATCTTCAAATAAATGATAATAAAACAAATACCTTACTCGTTAATTAATAAAACAAATACCTTACTCGTTAATTCTAAACGCCTAAAATATTCTTCTATATTAAAACTAGACCACCAAATATCCACTGTCTATACAATCGAATACTAGTTTGTTAGACCTGACGGTGGTTGTCATCCACTATCTAAATCTATGATTTTTTAATCGCCGCGTTAGGCAGATGCATTCCTTATAAGCTCGCTATAAATTTTCCTATGTAGATCTCTGTTAACACGAAAAGTTGAACGAAAAATTTAAAGCCCTACTCATAATTTCTTGATCTGATAAAATGTTATTCTGTATTATCAAGAAGACATAAATTTTGTTTGATTTCAGAAAATAGCTGAATTGCTTCTAAAATATTGTGAATCCACAGTATATATTTTTGTTTGATTACGTAACTGACTTTTTAATTAACCTATAACTTGATTTTTTGATATATATTACCTTCTTTATACATATCTCAACTGCATCTGCTAATTTATTGTCTTATGAACAATTAAATTAATTTCAAGCTCGTCCTAATTTTTAATTTTTTTTTTTTGCTGAATACTTTAGAAAGCAATACATTCTCACTAAGGCACTTGATGGAGACGCAATTAACCATTAAGAATAGACTCGGCAAAGAGGAGCAAGTTTCAATGCAGTGCGGAGAACGTGGAGGGTCGAACAGCCGTGTCAAAGCGAGCGTTCAATAACGTTTACGTACTCGCAACATTTATGTTCGTGACTTTCATGAATGAATACAGGCGATACGAACGCAAGAATGTTTACACATGAACTAATGACAAGAAATATACATATTAGGTATATAACGTGCTGAAACACTTACTGTTTTAAGAAGCTTCCATGAAATCACAAACTCGGTGGTATCTATTAAATATTTGAATCATTAAATATGTTTCCACACTTGTTTCAATCAAATAATACCGCGAGTAGGATGTTCGGAATAAATATCTTTTAATGATGAAAACGACCGTTTGACATCGAGTGATGCTGTGACAACTCAATGCATCTTTCGACGCACCTTCACAAATTTGTTTTAGCAGATGGCATAACGTTTCTTATCGATGTCCGACTTAGTAGTGCATAATCTGAATACTTGCTCCAGAAAAAAGACAACTGCTTCTTTGTCTAGTAAAGTGAACTGTAGATTACATAGAATAAAACAAACGGCTATATTAATTGGTCACTGTATCGTTTGCCACGGATTGCAGAACAGTGTTTTATACTTTTTAGGCAGCGCTCGCAATTCCATCTGCTGGTACACGTGAAATACTCGCAAATTACTCATTTAGTTCTACCACCTTCGTATTCTAAATCCAGCATACTCGCTATTACATCTTCTAGTTTTTTCGAAATACACTGTTTTCGAAACGTACCTCACTGCGACATTTTCTAGGTATACTGAACAAGTGTGCTTTGATACGGACGCTCGAGTTTCCGTGCCACGCAGTTCGCCCCTCCACGTTGTTCTCCGCATTGCACTGAAACTTGCCCCTCTTTGCCGAGTCTAGTTAAGAGTAATAGAATTTCTGAAGTCCCTGCAAGTTCAATTCTTATTTAACTGTTGTTGTTGATAGCATTGTTGCAGGTATCATAACGTCAACTCATAACAATAATAACAAACAGATACTCTAGTTAAATAGAACAAAATAATTTAAGAATTCAACTTTTATTGCAGAAGAAATAGAAAATAGAATTCACCCAAATACATCATATAAATTAACGTTAACTCTTGAGAGTCGAGCAATATTTTATATATTTTATAAAAATAAAAACATCACAACAATATGTTGCTACATGTACTTATATACAATGAAACTTCATAAACCATTTTATTACTTTTTTCACCATCTACATTTAAGGATATCATTATCATCATTTATTTATTTTCTACTTCTGATATATGTATAACAAATACAATTTATTAAGATTTCTCAATAATTTATTTTATTGAAAACTTTATTCAATGTAGATATCAACAGTGAATTCTATATGATGAACAAATTGATGTTTCAATACTGTGAACATAAAAATATACATAGGCTTCCACTATTTTACAGACAATATATATGTGTATATGTTTGAAGTATAGTTTCATAGTAAATAAAATGCGAATGGTGTATGCCAATAATCATCTGAGTTTGAGAAAAATTTACATGTCTATGTAGTAACTTAAACTATACGCCTCCATTTATTTTTACCTTTGCATTTTTTGAATAGTGAGAGTTAGCTTTGTGTATTAGGAATATGCACTTTGTGGACACAATAAAGAGTGATCTAGTGGCAATCAACACCGTGCAAAATAGATATACATACACGACCATGCAGCAAATGTGTAATGTCTCTCCTCAGGTTACACAACTTGAGTGTAATCAGTTCTTCAAAAAAAATCTACATAGGATGCACGATACATCAATATATAATTCTTCGTCTATTTCCGTAGTACGAGACGAAAATAATTTTGGCAAACTTTGCTGTTTGTTTTGACAGGAAAGATGTCTTCTGACAAAGAATACGACTAGATTTAGCATACAAAATTTCTGTGCTGGTACACTGCAACTACAACTGTAGTACAAAATAAACCCAAGAATATAGTATACATATCATTTGGTTCTTGTATTAATGTCACATCAAATATTTAGTATTCCTCAAACCGTTTGTTTCTAGATAAATTAGTTGCTGGAAATATATTGCCATCTAGAGAGCAAACTTAACCTGCAGTTTGTAATTATACACTGTTTTAATTCAGGTTGATTAGTTAATCAGCTTGAAAACTGCTAGACTTTATGCAATCACACACAATTAATTTGTAGAAGTTTCATTGTATAAATGTTTATAAATATTACTTACTGCAAATTATCAGTAATTTTACAAATTTTATCTAAAGATTTAGTGATTGAATTTATTCCAATATCAACAGGTTTATTCTTCTTAGACTTTTTCTTTTTATTATGATTTGTACTTCTTTCCCATGCGTTTCCTCGTATTTCACAATATCGCTTTGGTAATAAGATCATACTATTAAAATCTTCCTCCTGCTTACGTTTCATACATTTTTTACACTCCTCACTTGTTTCTGGTTCTGTTTTAGTAATTGTCTCATTAACTTCTTGTAAAAATCTCATTGTTGCTCGATTTTTTTCTTCATTAGTTTTCGTTCAGCTCTAGAAAGCCTTTCTGCTTTACTGCACTGCGCTTCTTCAAAACTATTATGGTTACAATCTTCAAAGCTGCCAGATTCCACATCTTGTTCAATTCCTGAAATAATTATCAGAATGGTTTAGATTTGCAAAAATTTATACTAATTTAAATAGTAATTTAAAAATTTATTATTGAAATTGATATTGTAGAATTTATAGCAAACTATGCACATCAAAAGTAACTTACCTTCATCACATCCATTTAAATCAACATTTGCATTATTAGAAGGTGCAGTTTCTTCATCTTTAATTTGCGACTTTTCTACAATAGTAAGTACAACCGAGGCTTCATTACTATCACTGCTATTAATACTAGAATCCAAGTCTCGTGTAAAATACTTAGTTACTGTTTCATTAAATGATACAGACTTTCGTTTCTTTTTCTTTTTATGCTTCTTGCTTGTACTGCTACTTGAACTACGAGAGTCATCTTCGAAAGTCAAAGTACCAAATACATCTTCGATATTGTTTTTGTGTTTCTCCTTGTGTTTTGTGATCTTTTTGATTTTTCGTTCTATATCATTCTTTTCATCGCATAACGAAACATTTTGTAACTTCTTTAATAGCATCTTCTCCTGTTTTTCTAATCTCGATAATTTTCCACTAAGTTTCAAACCATGCCTAGCACCTCTGAAAATATTAGAAGTTAAGGAATATTGAATAAAGGTAAACACACGATCATTTACTTATGAGCAGTTCGACCTCCACAAGCTGCAAATAGTTCTTCATCAGTTAAGGTTGGAATTTTAGTTTCTAGCTTAGTTTCTAATAAATTAGAAGTTCCATAATTGACAGTTCCTTTAGAAGTTAACTTTGCAGTCTTTAAAAATGATCCATATTCAAGATTGACATTCTGCCTCTTTAGTTCTTTTAAATAACTTTTACTTGTTATATCGATAGATTCTTTGTTCTTTAAATTTACAGCCACTTCATCCTTTGATTTATTAGCTACCTTTAGTTTATATAAAATATTTTGTTAAACTATAATAACTACGTGAATATATGTATTTACCTCAATATTATTCAAAGCACTTTGATAAACACTATTCCACCAATCATCTGTAAAATCTTTACCAGCACTGTAACCTACCCCAGTGGCATCGAATTTAAGCTTAGGTTTTAAAGCAGTACTAATACCATCTTCGTTTCTTCCTAAGCCCTGTCCTGAAACACAAAATTCCACTTTGCAAATTGTACATAATAGTAAAATAGTTTCCTTATCAAAGCAAACAAATAGAAGGGCTGAAGATATACAACAAAGCAAATTCCAAAATAGTAAGTATATTGTGTACCTTCCTTCCAGCCATACTTTTCTAATTGTTTCTTTGCAAAATCCATTACATGTGCTTTTAGGTATCGTTAATAAATATCATATAATAATAATATAAACAATTTCAAGTACTCAATAACGAATCTTTAAAATTCAACATTTATCATTCATATTATAACAACTTTTTAATATTATAAGCAAATTTAATGGAAGCCTGATAAAAATAAAGTTAACGTAATGTAACAAAAGTTTTTCATACAGCACGAAACCTTCGTCTAACAAATAACACTAATCAGTTAATCAGTATTGCCATATGATGGCTAGTTGTCAAAACAGTACTTCTTCTTCTTCTTCCTAAAAGGTGGCAGCAGAAGGCAATCAGTGTTGTTAACATGTAAAATATAGGTACTGAATATTTCTCTCCGAAAAAAATTCCCGAATTTAACCTAAAACATGCACAAAAATTTTAAAACGTTGGTTCTACCAATCGTTCTACCGATATAATCGTAATATTTTATTTTATATGCAAATTTGGCTATCATGCCGGGTTCTCAATACTATACCTATAGTTTCGAAATTTGACTATTCGCGATTTATACAGAATGGTCCACTTAAAGTGTAACACTGTAATATCTTCGAAACCATTAGCAAAGAGTAACAAGAGAGTGCACTTAGCTATTGGCGCCAAAATAATCTTATAACCTTGGGAAATGGGAAATACTATATGTTTTGGCAAGAGTTCAATGAACCCACGCTGTCAATACAATCGATTGAACACACGAATTTATCCAAGCTTTATGCGGTTTTTTGGTTCATTTTAGCTGTGTGAGATTTTATAAAGTGACATTTATCTATATATGATTTTAAACGAGGCACATATCAAATATATTTAAAATTGAAGTACATTTAAAATCATCGTGTTGGTTGCATTTTTTTAAGGTTGGTAGTGCATAATTTCCTACACGATATGTTTTACATAGAAATTGAACGAAGTATTTCTTTTTTACTTTTAACATTCACTGTGTTTATACTTCCACATATTTAAAGTTTTAATTGCATTAAATTCTAATATTTTCGAACTTTCTCGGTTTAGTGACTTTGCAAATTGCGTGTTGGCTAAACTAATTCTGCAAAATTTTCATTAATAAATACTAGCCAATCAAAATTTGGTGTTCCACTTTTGGTGTTCCCAATAAGATCGCTCTATCGAGGTCATAAGAATTATTTTACGCATTCATTCATAATAGCGCTAGTGCACCCTCTTTGTAACTCTACTCTTTGCCATTAGTGTTATGAAGAAAAGTGTTAGACAAAAGTTTAACTATTGTTGCTGTATACGACGATACGATCGGTTGCACAATCCGTTGTACAACCGTAGTTGATTCGACGGTTTAAAGCGGCTTACAGACGTAGTTGGTTCGACGATCCACGTGTAGAGGAAAAACAGCGATAGACTTGTCTTTACGTTTTTATTTTCAACTTGTAGTACGACAAGTCATACAACCGATCATTTCGTCTGTAGGCCGCTTTAAAGGGCTGTACAGACAATACGATCGGTTGTACAATCCGCTGTACAACCGTGGTTGATTCGACGCTTTAAAGCGGCCTACAGACCAAACGATTGGCTGTACAATCTGTTATAACATCGCAGTTGATTCGACAGTCTATGTTTGGAGGAAAAACAGTGACTGACTTGTCTTTACATTTTTATTTTCAACTTGTAGTACAAGTTGTACAACCGATCATTTCGTCTGTAGGCCGCTTTAAGGCTGTGAATCGAAAACGATTTTACACCATACTACTTTTGTGTGTGACGACTTATCACCATTAAAATGGAAACCGTAACCTTTTTTCTCTAATTTATTTTAAAAACTGATTTTAAAGGCGGTTTCAAATATGTAGTTTCCAATCAGTCTTTAAAACCGGTTTTTATAGGCCGTCTCAAAATCGTTCTCAGTTCAAAACCGGTTAATCAGTTTTAATCAATGGGTTTGAGGAAAACTTGGTGAATCAGATCTAATATTTGGCAATTTCCGCGGCACTAATATGTACTGTATAAAGTTTATCGATGTAATGGCAAAATGGTAATTCGTTTTAATAGAAATCATATCAAAATCTAATGGTTTTTCAGTTATCCACAGAACTGTTGAAATTTAAAAGTCAGTATTTAAATATAATTCTATTATACGGGGCACCTACATACATATAAACATTTAGCAGCTATAAATGCTAAAAATAGCTATGCTTCATTTTTTGTAATGAACTAGAAAATTGTTCACAAATTATTATGTATCACATCAATACCCGGTAGCCAATTGCAGTTTTCAGAATCGATATTGTGTACGGAATCGATACATTGCTATCGATACTCGATACTGAAATCGCAAAAAATGGTAGGTATCTACTTAGCGAATAAAGCTGAAAGACACATATTATATAAAAGAGTTCCTGATCTAATTGATATTACTGATGCTTGCTGGCGATGCAACTTATATATGGTAATATAACTTAACACGTATATCTGTATTAGGGTACGTTCGTAGTGAGGCGACGAAGAGAGCGACAAGCGACGAGACTAGAGTAGCAACTGAAACAAAATGTTGGAATCTCGTGTCTAGCATTATGAACGCTAACCTTTGACTGTAGGTTCTTGTTTTCGTCGCTCATCTAGTCTCGTCGCTTGTCGCTCTCTTCGTCGCCTCACTATGAACGTACCCTTAGTTTATACGTGCATAATGAAGTGACGAAGTGAGAGATTAGAGGCGAAACTAGACTAGCGACAGAAACAAGAACCTACAATCATCAGTTTAGCGTTTATATTGCTAGTGTTGCGTTTTCAAGATCTTGTTTCAGTCTCTACGCTAGCCTCCGCGCTAGTCTCTCACTCCGTCACTTCACTATGAACATAACCTTAGACGTGTGTGAGTTACACAAATTAAAACGATGGGTGTACAAAACCTGCGTTCTAAACTTCTTATAATTATAGCGTTTGCCACTGATAGAGCAGGAGAAAAAAGTATCCGTCCAGTGCGCGAAAGAAGGAGGCTTCTTACTCAAACCCTACGGGAACTTTATTGTCCTAGAGTGCATACAAATAATGTATGTGCCACAGACAGTCCATGTAGGTATACTAGTCAATAAAGTACCCGTGCATTTTGAGTGAAGGGCGTCTTTCTTACATGCGCTGGCAGGATACTTTTTCTCCTGCTGTACGGAGATAGTCCATACTGAAGCACTCTTTGCATTGTAATATAACAGCTCGCAGTCTGCTGCTTGTGCATTTCTTTTTAAACAAATAGCCACTGTATTTTTGGTTGCCTGTATTTTCCCGTGTAAAATGTTAAATTTAACACAGTTTAATTGTTCTATAATCCTGTACCAATAATTAATAATTCTAACAGTCTGTATTCTTTTGTCTCTACAGATAAGATACAAACATGATCTGTAGTTAGGTAACAATTTAAAAATATTCATAATATATACATAAAATAGAATATTCTTCACGTGTCTAATGTTGTACCTTCGCAATTACATAGAATTGTGGTCTGCTAACATTTTTGAACAGTGTGCGCTGGGAGCATCAAGGTGAGAACGAGCAATAGGTTAAATGGACTATAATATATTTCGAAGTTCTTCACTGGATCTCTTGGTGCAGAAGTAGAACACTAAAGGGCGATAATAAAACTCAGTTTTATTATCGCCTTGATAATAATTGCTGTTGAAACGCGTCGGTGTTTTAGTTAAAACTTGTTTGGTGTTCAGTGGGTTAAAGTGTTTAGTGTTCTATAATATATTTGGCTTTTAGTGCGCATTGAAACATGTGGAAAATTATAAAACCGTGTAAATTCTATGTAAACTAGTATTTTCAAGCCATTTCAAGTGTTGCCAAAGCAGTGTCGCCTGGTGAAATGCTTGTAGAAACTCGTGCATAGTTTATTTACGAAAAACAATCTCAATATACATCATGAAAACTATGAGAGAAGTGCCATATTCGTTATACTTTTTTTTTATTATCTCTTAGCTGTAGTGCCGCATTACATTTTCTATTATTAGATATTAAAAAACATTTAATGAATTTATAAATATATTTATTATTAACATCCGCATATAATACATTTTTTCTGTATAATTAACAAAATTTTCATGACACAACCATAACATATACAGAATTAAATCACTCATTATGCACTTAGTTTTCATAGGATAAAGTTTCATTGATTTATTATCAGCATAGATTTATATGAAGTATGGAAATCATATTTATATGGCATTAATTTACAATATAGAAGTATGACGAAGAAACAGAAAAGAGCAATAGATAATAAATATAAATAAAAAATAATGATCTTAGTAGACCGTAGTAATTATTTTTTATTGAATAAAAATAGCAATTAGAATAAATAAACAAAAAATTATGTTGCAATTTTTTTTGGCAAAATCTTGTAAAATGTATATAGTTTTTTCCAACATAAATTTTTTGATTGCCGCATTAACGACACAGGTTTAGAAAATTATTTTATTTTAACTGCTAAGACATTAACACTTTCTTGCAATATTATTAAATTTAAGGTCTCCTTAATCAATATTTCTCATCTATTATTCACGTATTAACAATAGTTATTATTACGCAACTCTTTTAGGAACAGCCAATAATTTATTTACAATTATTATTATTTAATAAGGTGAATAGATCGCCTGTGTCACCCTTGGACTTTGCCTAAAACTTTGGAATACTGGAACAGCTTTATATCTGATATTATTTGCTTCCGGTTGTTCTATCCTGTAAACGTAATCTGAACTTGCTTGATTTATTATGGGATCAATAACATACCTTGGCCGTTGTACTGTATTATAAGTATAATCATTCTGTGCACTGAAACCAGTAGGGAAATTTCTAATGGGCAAATTTGGCAATGTTGGGTTTAAAGCATCATTTAAAGTAACATCGTATTCATTTTCATCTAAATCTAAAGGATTCTTTTCAACAACTTTTGGTTTTTCTGTTGTTGTAGTATTTGGTATTTTAACTATTCTCGTTATTGGTCGATTAGATATCGGCGTAAATTCTTCATCGTAATTGTTTTTATTGTTTCTAATAACGGGAATTTTTATGACTTTAACCAACTTATTATCTGTATTTACTTCAGCAGTTTCATCCCGAGATTTTGTATCTTGAAGTTGATCATTGCTAGATGTTTGAGAGGCCTTTGCTCCTACAGGCAGTAATCCTCTGGGATAAGGGCTTCCTCCTCTACTAGGCAATAGAAATGGTCTTTTCACTACCTTTACTAAAGGCTCTCTAGGTGGTTCTTTTGTGGTTGTAGAAGTCGTAGTCGTAGTTGTGGTACTTGTTGATTTTTCAGGAGAATTTCTTGATTTCTCTTCGTAATCATCGTATTCTTCTATAACAGGACGTCTTCTGCTATTGGAAAAAACCCGTCTTTCTTTATTACCAAAATTGTCATCACCATACTTTGGTCTTTTATTGGATCTTCTTGTAACAGGTTCTAAATCCTCTTCATAATCCTCTGGTCTTTTTGCATTTCCATAACCTCTTTTAGAACTGCTTTGCGTGGTCGTACTAAATTTTCGATTATTATCCTTTGTAGTCGCTCTTCGTGGCTCTTCTTGTCTTTTAATATCTTCTTGTAAATCATCATAATAATCTTCTTCTAATGGTTCAGGCGTTGTTGTCTTTGGTACTTTTGGTGAATATTTAGATTGCTCATGTGCTGGTACGGGAGGCCTTACTTTCAATACAGGCCGTTGCCTATCATATATAGAACTTGGTGGCTTCTGTAATGGTTTATCGTCATATTCATCAGGTTTAGTTTTTTCGTTGTTTCTACTTGTTCTATCATCACCAGAAGACTCTTCATTTTTAGTTCTATCTCTATCATTCCTGTTTCTTGGACTATCATCATTTGCTGAATCATTATTTCTGTTTCTATCGTTATTTTGTCGAGGTCTGTCATCTCTACTGCTTTTACTACGGGGTCTTTCTTCTTCTTCATCTTCATCTCTCTCATCCCTATTTTTATTTTTTCTCCTATCAGAAGCTCGCCGTGGTGGTGGATCATCCTCGTACTCTTCATCTATTGGCCTCCTGTATCCTTTCTTTCTTGGTCTGTCGTATGGTCTCCTATCGTATTCGTCATCCTCTGATGGTCTTCGTTTTAAAGGTCTTCTAGAATCGTCGGAGTTTCTGCGGCCACCATCTGGTCTTCTGGTATCATCAGTCTCCTCATCATCATATTCCTCCTCGTCATAAGGACGCCTTCTGTAAAAAGAAGCTAACATTAATACGATATTTTTCAATATCTCCATTGTTATACATAATAAAATAAATGTTTAAATACATTTTTTTCTATATTTCTGGGATCTACAACAGAAAATTAATTTCTGGTATACAGAGGGCTACGTTTGTTGGCATTGCTACTGAATTTAAAATCTTAAATGGAATACCGTGTATTTCATTTTGTTTGGATTGCCTTAATAATGTTAAAGTAAGTATGAAATAATCTTCACCTTTAGCTATTTGTTGTCGAGGTATTTATATTTATTCCACAATGTTGATGGTTGACTGCCGTCGGGTTAATTGATACAATTTTTGGTACTAGGATATACAAAATTTGATTTGTAAGAACAATATATCGTCAGTTCCATACAGTTCATCTAAATCTTTTGTCAATTTTGGAACACTTTTTAGTATTTAATTTATTTTAATAATTTGTCATTTATAACAGAGATCGCTAGGATTTACATTTATTAACCTCTTTTATTCATATCTATGACCAATATTATATGATTTTGGGTAAATTGATATCAAGAATCAGGATATACAAGAACCCAAGTTTTCAAATTAGGATAGTATTTTTTATGTATGGTTGGTGTGCTAGTTGACTGCATAAGCTGTATCGCTTGCATCACGCTTGTATGTATCATTGCAACTATCGCTGTGTAGTTTTATGTGTGTATAATTGTGTTCAAATGGCCTTGTGACAGCTTTATATCGCCTTTATAATGCCGCGCTGTTCATCACTTTGCTCGCAACATCAAATGGTAGGTCAGTTGGAGTCCAATTCTCCGAGAAAATTGTCACTGCCCTTCCGAAGAATTGAATCCCGTCTCTTATCGTTCTACCACAATGATAGTCAATAGTCACCCTCCTAACTACTGCAGTTATCAACCCGGTTCATTAATCATGTCGAAAATAACTTTTATACATTGATTCAAGTAGGTTTAAAATACAGATCAATAATTTATTATAATAACTTATAGGATGAAATTAAAACAGCACCGTTAATCTATGGATCAGAGATTTTTCTAAAGGGGATTTTAGAGACACAGGTTTTATAGGGATAAAGTTACTTACTTTATTTACTTTGCGGTAGGTGCAGCTGCAGCGGCTTTATAAGTTTCATTTTTTGAAAGAACTGCCGTTAAAGCTGTGAAACTGTGCGTAAAAAGTGTTTTTTAAAGATTCATCACATGGATCACTGCACGATTAATAACATAACGTAGTGCTGTTAATTATAACGGAGTAGATTGAGACTCTACCTACTCTGGAATAATTGTCAGAAAATATATTGCGAGTGGGCTTAGACGCTCACCCGGCAATGGTTCAACTATTGAGCTGTTTATCTTATCCTTACCTTTTTCTATCTTCATTGTGTACCTTTATATACTTATTATTCTACTCAAAATATCAATGTTATTTATAACTAATAAATAAAATTAACATATTTCAAATGCTTACCTATTTGAATTACGTGACTTGTATGGTTTTCTATTTTCATTTCTGCGTCCATTAGGCCTTCTAACATAATCTTCTTCTTCATAATCATATTCATCATCATAAACTCTTGGCCTATACCTTGGTCGCTGTCTTCTCACTGGTTTCTCGTAATATTCATCGTCATATTCTTCGTCATAATATTCGTAAGGTCTACGTCTTGCAAGTGGTCGTCTGGGTCGTTCCGGTCTCCGTTGCAAGATAGGTACTATTGGGACCGGTGTAGCAGGTGCTGGTGGAAGGGTATAAACGGGTGGCGGTTTTACTGTTGTTGTAGATGCAGCTTTGTACAGAGCATCGTTTCTGTAAATATAAATGAACTTTAGTTGGTTTAAGTGTATTTGACGTGCTTACAATGCCAATTTTACTGAAAATTTTGGTCAGGATTTTGTTTTAGATAACTAAATCGACATAAATAAAATGTAGCCAGCAGTTTGATCACATTTATCTTCACAATGGGTTACTAAAATACGAAAATTGCAAATGAATAATTTATAGCGTTTTCTACTGGTAGCACTGAATGTACACTGAGTTCACCTTAGAAACTTTTATAGTGCCTACAGTTTCTGCCCAGTGCTTAAAAAGGCAGTTGCTGTAGAATACATCCAATTAAGTCAGTTCTAGTCAGTTCTAGAATGTTACTTGTACTTTCGACAATTTTTATTTATTCATGTTCATACTCAATCGAAAACCCAAACAATGATAACATAAGCACATCTTATATTTGATTCCTAGCAAAAGGAATGTTTTTAAAATCTTCTTTAATATCTAATAATAATTAATGCAATATTTTGACACATATTACATACAATAGATACTTACTTCATTAGAATAACCATTTATTACGTCTAAATAATTCATTTTTCAATCGCTTTCTTTTTAATAGCATTTTCATTGCTTGTTTATGATTGTCAAGAAGACATTATTATTGGACGCCATATTTGAACTGGACAAAACTGACTATAAAGATAAGTGCAATAAATCTTGAACTCAGTGCAAACTTTTTCAATGCCAGTTGCCAGTGGAATGCAATATTAAAAAAAAAACACTGTCTGAACATTGCCAGTGGAACACAACATTTGCACTGAGTTCATGAAAGTGCAGATGTTACATTAATGAAAGTAAAACTTAATTCTGATTATGTGATTATACGAAATAATGTGGATGACAATATGGATTTGGTTTTGTTTAACATAACTATTTGTATTGTAACGTTTTAACTTGCTCTCTCCTTAATTGCACCGAGGAAACATAATTCTTTAGGTGCTATTACATAAATTTATTATGTGTATATAAAACCATTGTATACCCGTGTGATTTTTTTAAAGAAAAAAGAGTTCCAGCGTTAAGTTGGTAAGCATTATCATAATGCGGCAATAACTGGAGACCTACTTAATTAGAAACCAAATTTATCTTTTACAGTTTCAGAAAAAAATATGTATATACTAGTTAGTAACATTTCATGCAATTTATTTTTGATTTAACAAGTTTTCAAAATTCTGATAAATCCTGTAATATTTGTAGCTAGGTCTCTTCTCTTTTTTGTATGTCTGAAAATAAAATGGATCTTCATGAAAATATTTAAGTAAGTATAATAATAAAGCTTGTTTTACGATAGTTCACTGTTAATGAATAATTTTGTTGCCTTCATAATATCCATTTAATAGGACACATACTTTGTTGGACAAGCCAAGATTTCACTTTCGCTAAATCCTCCTTATTTTAATTTTACGGAAGGATAATGTTCTGACACCTTTATATGTTACTTTCATTCCTTATTGTCATACAGGTGTCATTGTTTATATCACATTTTGCCTATTTATAATGATTCTATGTTGACGTTTACATATACAAAGAATTAGAATTTCGTCAGCCGAGAAAAAGATTTTTTTCGGATAAAATACCGTTTGATTTTCCATTATTTTGAAAGGATCAAAATGAGTATACGTTAACGCGTTATTGTCTTCAGTAGAATATTACATGTATGTAAAGAAATGAATAATTTTTTTTTGTTTTTTCTATGAGAAATTGCATCAAAGGTTTGTTTTTCATCAATATTCTGCTGATCTAAACATTTTTCTGACTACTGTCCTGAAAGTTATGGTCTCTATATTGTACTTTTTAGCGGTTTTACCTCAAATGTAGTTCTATATATTGTGAAAAGTCGACAGATAGATGATATGTTACTTTATACACTATTCTACATTAGACGTGTCAAAAGATTTTCATGCCAATTCATTCATAATTCTGATCTTCAAAGAAGTATGTTGAAAGAATAAGTCCGCACGACCTGTAAATAGACCAACCGTACAAAATCCAGAATAAATCGAAAAATAAGAGGATTAGAGGTACAACGATTCTTAAACGACGTTTGCGAAGCTGGATGTACTTACGCGTCACATCTCAGTGCTCTATGATAAACTATTTGAGCCCTAGCATGATTCTAAGTTCACTGGTCAAACATTTTTCCGTGAATTGATAAGACAAGCACTCGGTTTCATGTTGTTAATATCGTAATTTAACTATTTAAAGACACAGCAAAATTTGAGAGTTAATTTTGACGATTTAAATTCGTTAATCTGTTAAATCTTCGTTATCATTACTACTGCATTTTGTTCGAGAATTTCAAGCATTTTCTCGGCTAATATTAATGTCCGATGGTAAAGGTTGGTTGAGAAGTATTTGTACCGTCATCTTATACGGGTGACATTTTTAATCTTCATATAAAATGCAACGAACAGATTTATTTGATATTTGCACCTTTTTAGCTTGGTGTGGAGTAGAGTGCGTCGACATGGTGTTGTAATAACTACCGTTATCACTCTCTTTGCGTTTGCTAAGTGCGTAAAGGGTCAGGAGGTAGAATTTGCGGATAAACCTTAACGTCGTATATCGGATGGGTTTTTCTACTGCAATTAACATTGAAGCACCGAAGAAAAAGCATTTGCACGTATATCACAAAATCGTTACTTGTACATAAGTATTCTACTGTAAACCTACGATGCTCGAGGATCCAACGCACCTTGGTAACTAAAGCGGTACTCAACTAGAGAAATGCGTACAGGTAGATCCCTTGCAAATCCGATTTTTTGGAATACTGCCCATTTAAAAAACACCAAATTTGGACGCAAAATGCAACATGACTGTAAACTAACAGTTAGCATATGCATATGCATAGAAGAAGAACTAGTAATATCTTCTGAACTGTTAGCCCGTCATAGAATTGTGCGTAAAGGAGAGCAAAATTCTTTTTTCTTAGATGGTTTCAGCTAAAATACCTACTTAAATTTAATCTGAAGACTTTCTGTAGTGTGGCGTAATAAAATATAACTCCATAAACTAACTGATTATAGTTTATTCTAAAAAATTACATGCTTAAATATAAAAAAATAATTTAGTTACCTATGCCAAAACTTCTTTGAGTTCAAGCAGTCAACTTCGGAGACGAAATGGCAGATAAATGTCTTCTGATCAAATGCTGTGTAGTTTGCACACAAGAAGTCGTACCGAATGCCAAACAAACAATGATGGTAAACCTATGACATAAAAAATATTATCAGTAGTACAATCGGGACTATTTGCTTTAAAAATGAAACTAGAATTATAACAAAAATTAAACTAAAACTATAACATTCTAGTTCAAGACAATAACTACTTTAGCGATATATCTTCTCTCTCTCTCTCTCTCTCTCTCTGTCTCTCTATCTCTTTTAAACGTATCTGTTTGTTGTCTATAAATTTGGAATCCTAAGAGTATCATCTTCTTACTTTTAACACATTTCTCCATATTATGTTTACTCATAAATAATTTTTTTCATCTAAGTATTTAATATTAATTTCCATTCTATATATTTATTCTTAACGTGGCGCACAGTTCTCAATATTATTATGACATGCGTTTTGCGAGGCGTTGAAAGTATGTCACCCGTAACAACTGACACTTTTAATTAATATGAAACTCACGTTAAACCTGAAGACGTTCCACAGCATTGCTGTGATCAATGCTGACAGACAGGAACAAAAAGTAAAATTCTCACATCATGTGTTACTTTCTAATAGGTTGTTTTTATCTAGGTCTATGGACATTGGCTTCGCAGACAACTCTCCGAGAGTGAATCCGGTTCTTTTTATGTTAATAAATATAATGTGTTAGAAGTAGTAATTATATTGCATAATTTTAAAGGTCGGTACATGTAAATTTATTATTGAGAGGGAAGGAGAAAGAAAACTTAAGCTGATGCTCGAAATATTAGAGATATTTGCGATGTCAAGGTAAAATTGTAATGACGATGTATCTTACTTGCTTAGAACAAATGGCAAGGATAAGTAAGAACTTTAGGTTTACTTTTACATACATATGTAATACTGTCTGAAATACTTTCAAGTCACGTGTCGTTATTAGATTTGTCTTGGGTAGATGTTTATATTAATTTTCATAACAACAATAACAATTTATAAGTTTCGAGCGGATCTATTGAGACTTCGAAGTAATTTGCTTCATTTATTTGAATTAACGTCAAGGACAAACTTGTGCTCCATTAATATAATTGTTCAAAGTCTATAGTAGTTAAAACAAAAATGAGTTTAGAATGTTATATAGTGGGACTAGCAAATTTTTGTTAACCACGTGATATTGGGCAAAATACTTTACATTTTTAAATGTATAGAGTTGCTGCAAACAATCAACTGTTAGCTGACAAACATGTATGCCTGTTGCAAACTTTATTGTGCGCATATCAATTTTATAACGATGATTTATTATTATGATGGTGATTATAATGGTTAAACTGTAAGATGTGTTTCTAACAGCAGTTGCTCGAGTGAGACACGCAGGAAACCCCCTAGTTTTAACTTGTTTGGGCTCTTTAATCTTGAGAAGTATGAGTAGTGGATAGCGTTGCCGCGAGACGAGACGAGAGGAGAAAAGGCCTTCTCTCGTCTCGTCTCGTCAGGCGAGATAAAATGGGTCTCTCGTCTCGACGAGAGGACTGGAACGTGGAATTAAATCTCAGCGCAGTGGACCCAAAACGAACAGCCCTTAGAGAAAAGGTAATGAAAACTTTTACATCTGTTCAGAAAAGGGTATTAGAAATTTTAAAAGAGAAAAAATTGAAAATAGCTTTCGCAATCGATGGATTGACTTCGATAAACTATAAGTCGTATTATGGAATAACAGCACATTTTATTGATAAATTTTGGAATCTAAATTCAGTAGTTATAGATTTTGTACCATCTAATGGTAATCATACTGGAAAAGACATTGCAGAAATATTTTATAAATGTGCACAGGATTATGGTATCATTGATAAATTGCAAGGAATCACAGTTGATAACGCGGCAGCCAATACAACTTTTTAAAAAGAACTGGACGAATTAATTAAAAAAGATTATCCAAATTTCTCATTCAATACAGAAGATTCGCATTATAGGTGTTTTTCACATATTTTAAACTTGGGTGTGCAAGATACGTTAAAATTATTAAAATTGGAATTTGAATCCATTGAAGAGGACGACGACGAAGATTTCGCCAATATTAACCAGGAGCTAGAATTACTGCCTTTGACGAAAGTAAGATTTCTGTTTAAAAGATTAAAAAATCTGAACAAATTCAGAATCTGTTAAAAACGCTATGTGAAGCTGCTAACATAAAATATGTGTCAGTAAATATAGATGTGTCCACAAGATGGAATTCTACGTGGAGATGTTAAATCTAGCGATTCGTTTAAAAAAGGCTCTAAACAGTTTAGTTCAAACTAACGAAGATTTTAATCGGTTACTTTTAACAGAAGAGCAATGGAAATGAATTGGCAGAGTATGTCAATTTTTAAAATATTTTAAATTGCTGAGTAGGTACTACACTATGTGGAGAAACCTACTCAACATTACCCGAGGTAATAGTTGGTTTTAATATATTACTAGACAAACTGGAATCTTTTTTAATTTCTCTGAATAATATAGAAACCGCAGATCATCATGTGGAAAGTACCTTAATAGAAGCATTTCAGCTAGGAGCAAACACTCACAATAAATCATAAAAATTATAAAACTAACATTTTCTGCTCGAGAGAAATCGAGAGAGACGAGGATTTCTCGACGAGAGAGAGTCTTTCTCTCGTCTCGTCTCGAGCTTTCATTCGAGAGAGAATATCTCTCTCGTCTTGTCGAGAGAGGGTGAAACGAGACGACGGCAACACTAGTAGTGGAAAAATGATTTTAATCTCGATAGTCATATTCAATCATTACTAAAGATTCAATACTGCTTGCTGTTTAGCTCTAATTTGGAAATTTTGATAAACATGTAAGTAACAGTTTTAGAAACGATTCTTAAAAATCGACGAAATCGATAGAAAATATATATCAGATTTATGTGTTAATGTACCAAAATATGATCTACCCCGTAATACACCGTCGGCTTCATTTAGACAGTTTTAATATTGTTTCGTATGGTGTATCAATAAACAAGTTATACGTTTTTATTAATAAAACAAGTATTCACGCAAGTAAATTCACACGTTTCAACTTCTCAGATTATGTGAACGTACTTTTTTCTGTCAATAACATTCTCTACTTTTTCCTTGAGAACTTGAATACAGACTAGAGATTGTCAAGATGAATAACGTTGACGTTCTTAATGATAAAATTTTCTAGAAACATCTTGATTTGAGCGTTATGGAATTTTTACGATTGATATTTATATCTTGATATCAATATTTTAGTAAAATTTTAATAGCTTGAGGGAATCCATCACCTCATAAAAAATTATTTGCAATAGATTGGTTATGCGAACACCGTAGAAAACGTTGCGTCGATGCCGCCTACATAAACGATAAACCGACAGAAATTAACGGTAGATACATGTAGACGTTATGACATAGTTACCAAAATTATTCTGTAGTTGGGTGTATCTAACTGTAATCATTCTAGGAAAAATGAGCAACTGAATTTAAATTCATAGAATCTCTTTTTTTACTAATAATGCAACAACTGTATCTTTTATTATTATTAAACGTGTTATTTGAGATATTTCTTTCAAAATAAGAACAAAATGTATGCGTGAACATTAACTGTGACAATTTCTCGTTGTCGATTTGGCGTTCTGTATCTCATTTAATAAATTAAAATTGTTTTATTATTTTCGTTGATCGATAAAGTGAAATTTTCAAAAGCAAAATTATGTCGTGTATCTTTAGAATACTTAGACAAGACAGTCTTCATGATTATGTTATTTACTTAATTAATATATCTGTGTTATAACTTGTGATACTTATCTTTTAATCCGAGATGTATTTTTATTATTATTATTATTATTATTATTATTTCCACTTTTAGGTCAACGAAACAGCAATTAATTAAATACCAATTTATTCCAAAACATATAATATTATAAGTTTATAATACCTGTTCAACTTCTTCCACTGAAAAAGTATTATAAACGAAAACATAATATCATATGCTCTGAAATAGATAGGTATTTACTGTTATCTACTGTTTCATTTACCTAAAAGTGGCAATACATCTGAGATTAAAAGTTATTTATTATAGTGTAGTATAATTAATAAAGTATATTGTGACAAAACTAGAAGAAAGGACAATTTATATAAATACATATGTATGTACTTACATATAATATACATTTTCATTTTGCATTATGCTTACCTGACATTTATGGGGAACGCTAGCATAAAAGCCGTCATGGAGGCCATCACATTTGAAGTTTAAATCTTCTGGTACTCTATCATAAAATGGATATTCACTTAGATTATATCCATTTAACTCTCGTGGTAAATTAGGATCGTAAATATAATCGATTTGTGGAATTCCAGTAAGTTGTGGTTTTGTGGAATTTTGGGTCTCTGTTCCTACGCTACTTGCTTCAGTACTGCCCTGAAATTAAACATATATTCACCTAAGATAAAAGTAAAGATAGTAACATTTGCAAACAAAACATTTTATGGTAAAATAATGCATGAAGAAAGACTTCTTAACCGTTGTTAACGTTTTATTGTTATCCTCTTGGATCGTGGTGAATTTATAAATACGTGAAGTCAACGACGAAGATATGTCGATTATGTATGAAAAAAAAGTATGTTCTCCGTGAAGCGCGTATTAAAAAGGGCATGCATAAGAGATATATACCAGATAAAATCTTAACTGCAAAAAGTTGCATGCTTATGCATAACAGTATCAGACATTACTGCATGCATTGATTTTTGCCGTTCTTTTGATGTCATTTGAGGATTTACATTGTTCTTTGAAGTACTACAAAGTATTATAATCCAGATATACATACATGTCTGTTTTATTTATTTTCACAAATGTGATTCTTCCTTACAAATTTATTAAAATATTTCTACATGTTTCAGCATAATATACCTAGCTATCTTCAAGAATATAGTCAAGTTTAAACTCTAGTTACATTAATTATTATCTCAAATTTTGACTTAATTTTAACCCAACAGACGATTTTATTGTAATAATTTTATGCCAAAAAACAGTATAACATACTCACAATTGATGAATATGATTTAGAAAAAGTTATATAACGGGTAGTCTATTTGCCTATCTAAACATTTCTGTATGTATGTATGTATCTATATACGTATACATGTTGAGCTTTCAGGCACTGCAAAACGATGTGTAGTTTAACACGTACTAATTATAATGACAGAATAATGGAAGTTTCGTAGAAATCTAATAAGAGTAATTAGTTTATGTGTTTATATTGTGTGTTTTTGATGTATACAGCGATTTTCAGAATTCTATTTTTAGTTTGGTGTAGCATAAATATATTAAAAAAATACTTTCACTTCACTTTCAATTGAATTTTGGGCACCATTTTTATTACAGTAGATTTTTAGATGATTTATCCTATTAACAGTACTAGTTGAATTTAATTGTTACCTTTGTTTTGCAGTATTAACGTATGGATGTGCACTTGGCCTGTTTAGTGCTTGTGCAGTCAGTGTTCACTATTACTACATTCACTAGGAAATGCCAACGATATCGTGCCTTTTACCTGAGTAAATGGTACTATCCTAAAGTCACCGTGAAAAGTACTGCAGTGATAAGTACGATGTTGTCGTCGTTTTCTACGAAATGTCGATAGTAAAAGTGAACACGACTGTCCAAGCATTAAACAGCTCTAGTATACTGTATACTGTTTCAAAATTAATGTTAAGGTTAAAAAACACAAAAAAGCTATATTTTCTCTCCGTAACATAGGTGCCACGGATTTTGGTAGGTGAATACTAATCTTATCGTTAGTATCTAAAACAAACTATCACACCTTGGTGCACCAGTTTTGCAGAAACAGTTAAGATATTTCAGGTATTTTAGTAGTAGTTTACAAGGAAATAAAACGCGGAATAACAACAATAACAATAACACAACTTACACACACTAAACTAAACCGCAAGAGTTGCAGTGATAGCCAGACAAGTAATACAGCTTACGGAGTCACTGCAACTAAGCACCCACCACACATTAAAAAAAAAATGCAAACTACATACTCGTCGAAACAGCATGTATTTAGTAAGAAATATAAACTATTTATGTACAAGTTTCTATATGTTTGAACTGTAGCAATAGAAATGATAATTTTGAGTAATTATACTAGGCTAATGGCTAAAAGAATCCAATAGATACTTCATCATAGTTGACTGCAATAGCTAAAAAAGCGATGTTTTGAGTATTGTACACAGAATGAAATACAAATATATCTACCTCAAAAGTATACCGATACATATCTTTTTTTGTCATAATTCATTGTCACTATGCTTATCTATTACATATTCAGAATGTCAACGAACTTCAATGTTGAAATTTGTTGGGAGGACGTATGGAATTTCAGGCGAGAAGTAGAAAAGAGTGTTTTGTCGAAGATATTCTAATGCTTATTTATATATTTGTACGTACTATGATCGAATATGAGTATTATCAATTACAATATAATTGACAGAAATTTCCATCTGATCTACAATAAACAATATTTCCTGATTTTATCTTTTAAGTATTTTAAGTCTTTAACACCATTTTTACATCATAGCGAATTATTTGCAAATAATAAGTATACAAAACAATAAAATGCATTAGTTATCTTAAAATCGCAAAGCCATTCGAAGAAATCATAGATAGGCTTATGAAAATTACAATTCACATGTTCATTTCTGTACTTCCTAGTCTGTTTAATTTGGAGATCTAACAGGGGACGACACTTACTAGTTCTAAACGTTTTATAAAATATAATTCGTTACCAGGTATTAATTATTTAATTACTTATATCATATTATTCACAGTATAAGAAAAGGACAAAGACACAACTAAAACAGGCGAAAGCTATTAGTAGTGTTTAGCAGTTACAAATGTTACAATGAAAGTACATGAATAAATAGGTAGTAAATAATGAATAACTTATTATCTGTGTTGCTCTTGCACTACTATAAGAAAAGATGAATTAATTATTGTATTACATATACAGTAAGTTCTAATTTACATATATAGAACTTGCATAGACTGGACCTGATTTCCATCGTTAGCTTTTAATTATTTAATTTATTATTTAATTATTGTTTCAATATTTTCGAAAAATACACAAGGTATGATATCATTCGATGCATCTAGTTTAATATCTTCTTGTATATGGTTCTCAGATGCGGTCGTTACGTCATTTACTTTCGTGTTAAGTTCTTTACCTTCGTTATTAAAATTAGTATTTTTTTAAACATCCAAACACAAAGGTTGTCCTGCTTGTTGTTGTTTCAAAAGAATCCGACCGTGGCAATCTTGCATTAAAATAATGTTAGGTTTTCTTTGATATTTTTTTGATCAGAAACTTTTTCACTGAGATACAGCATGTTCAATGAAATTTAAAAAGAAAAAACTTAACAGCAGCATAAACACTTCGGTGCTAAAACCTACATATAGTATTTGTAACTATGTATATAAAATGTCAAAACATTCTTGTCAATTCTTGTAGTATCGCATGAAATTAATATTAATATTTCTTCTAAATTCTAACAATTTTTTAAAACATAAAATGAATATTTTTTCATGCGATAATTTTATACTATCATTTCTAACCCTGATGTAGTTGATCACTAATTTAAAATGTCTGTGATTATTCGAGTTTAAGCGTCATAAAATTTATTGTACTCATTTGCTACATTAATTTTTGAATCAAATTGAATTATAATCTACAGTAATTATTTTAAAATTCCTCTGTGCTTGCCATTGGACTTATATTTATTATTTTTACTAATAGGCATTTCCATACAATGGAACACTACATTACAACAAAATTTGGTATATATCGTTTTAGGCATTATTTTTGTATATTTCAAAAAAAAAGAATTTAGAGATGTAGTCAAATGGGAAATACTGTTTTTATATTGAAAGAGCACAAAATGGAGAGAAATGATGTACCCATAAGAGTTGCCATTATACGCAAACTTCGTTTCAATTTGGCAAATGATCGTGTGTATTTAAAACAATGGAACCATTTTGCAGTGCTAGTGCATTTGAATCTATAAATATTATGTAGTCTAATCGATGTTAAGATACAAAAATATGACTTCTATTTCAAGTCAACATTTCCTGTATATGGACACGTTTCATCTTTTTAAGGTCCATCAGCACGCACTTGTAATGTAGTGACATCGGCATTTAATAAATACATCCCAAAATCTGTAGCAAGTACAAGCAGGATACAATATAAAAAGCTTTAGTACAAATTGAGTTTTAGGTTTCATTTATATTGGCTAATACTGTATATTATTTACAAAGCTCATATTCTTGATCTTCATCCACCACGCTATTCTAAGCTTAAAAAATACTATTAGCACCGCTTTTATGACATTATAGTTTTTTTTACATTTATTATTGCTAATACCCAAATGAACATCGACCTCTGCACTATAGCACTTATGTATGTATATTTATTTAGTAAAAACATCAGGTATAGACAAACAATCAATGAGGCTGATAAGATAACTGGAATATCGTCGATGAAATATATTAAATTTTAATTAAAGTGATGCTATAAGAGAATAATAATTGCATTAAAGATTTGATCAATGATGATGACTGAAGATATATATAATGTTAATCATAGAATCAAGGATAATGAAAATTTTAAATTGGCATTTTAAAAGTAATTTCACGATGAAGTACATAGATTTCTTAAATTCATATTTTCAAGTATATGTTTTTACAATGATTGTATCAATAATTATAAAAATATACAATTATGAATAATTAATCTAAAAATATACTTATTACATTTCAGGGTTCGAAAAAGGTTTATCGAACCACTTTTCACTCAAGAATGATAAATTATTGACAGCAGTAGATCGAATCAGACTGAATTTAATAAAAACAGCTCCTGTCGAGTCAGATCATGAATACTAAAAAGTTATATATATTTTTTTTCAATTCATGAATGGATCTACATTTTCAATGTATTTGTATTCTATTTATTCATAAAAGATGGTAATTTACAACAAACAGAATGATAAAAGTTGCAAACGATCCAGCCAGACGTATTACTCATATTCTTTGACACATGAATGATTCGATATTTGAGAAGATTCCAGTATCCATATTGGCGGAGGCGCCGTGAAAAGTCATACGTACATACTAAGTTTGTTTTTATTATAAAGTATTGTTTAGTGAATATTATTATTTCAGAACACAATTAAAACAAGAGGAAAAGTAATAAACAGATTGAGCTGTAACTTTTAAATTTAAATTAAGTTAAATATTGTAAAACCATATTCAAGGCTACGTCTACACCAATGAAATATACAATACTGGTTGATGTTATTATTGTATATTATTCATTTTTAAATCAGGAATAAATAGTTTTTTCAGAAATATTTGTTCTGTTATTAACAACATATTTTTCTCAATAAATAACTACATGTGGGACGATTGCGGCAATAACCTTGTTTATCGTCAACACATCACCAACTAAAAGCTCCCTACGGATACACAAATTTCGATAAAATCTGTAAACAATACCTTTTACATTACATTTCCTATACACGTATAGATTTTTAGAGAGGTAATAATAACGCTTCAACCTATAAAATTGTAACGGTAAAGAAACTTCTAATTAAAAACTACATAGATACAATCGTGAAAGGCTAGGAATAAATTTGAACGCCTATAAAAAGTAAGAAAACATAAGCTATACTTATTCTTTTACCTTAATTATGTTAAATTTGTTACAATTATTTTTGGGCGTTAGAATTCCATGGGAGCAGAATTTTACTTTTATTTTTGGATCCACAATATTATGTAAACTATTCTAATAGATTAAATACAGTACACTGTTTGATATTTAATGTATTTTTAACATTTTATTGTTAACTTTATTTTATAGTTAAATATAGTCGTTACTTTCTATAAAGCAAAATTTCTTGCCATTATTTCAATCATTCTGTATGCAGCGTTGAAATTTACTTTCGATAAAAGAATAAATTAATCAAATATGTCAAATATGTACTACGATTAAGTAAAGTACTTTCAGAGTTGATTATATTAAAACTAAACTTTCACCTATTTAGTGTTTGTTTATTACTAAATGGATTTAATTTTTGGAGCTCGGAAATATATTGCAAGTTATGTTGTTCATCTAATACATTAAACTTCACAAATTACAATAGACTTCAGAGGAAGTAAATGGTATATTGATATATGTTGCTAGGTTATTTAGTTTTTTCTTAAGCGCTTCCACGAGTTTCTTATAATCAGCCTTTATCATGGCTGTACGATCTAATTATTGAATCTAAAATAAATCAACAATTGAGGAACCTTTTAACATAAGGCCGTACATAAAATGAATGTGGTAACATTCGATCAAAGTATTGCTAAATCTAGATAAAAAAATATATAGTATAAAATAAGAAAAAACTTTATTAAGAAAATAAAGGCATTGTTTTAAGTCCATATTATTAGTAATATATCTGTTATGTATCAGGCTATTTGATTAAATTTTTGGTCATGATATAATCTGAAGCAAGCAGCTGAAGTACTACGAAATTATTTTGATGGTAGAAAGTGAAAGCATATCGAAATTATCTGTGATAAGGACAACGCAACACAGGGGAATGCTTTTTGATATTTAGATACTTGGAAAAGTCTAGAGTTTGTGAATTAAAGAATAAAACCTCAATATATAAATATATAAAAAGTGTTATTATTCTAGAAATCTAAGGCACACTAAGGTTATTAATTATTAACTGTTGCTATCGCAGGAATGTATCAAAACAATTTTCCAATTTTTTATATGAAATATGTGAATGTGTCCTATGTACTAAATAAAAACAAGGGTTTTTCATTACGTATATATTTCTTGTAATTTCATAAAATACATATTAAAGCATTAGCTTGTTGCTATATTGGATAATTACCTCCTAATTCGCGTTAATTTAACACCATTTTGATACTTTATGTTTTAATTGTGTGTAATACACCTCATCACCTTGACTTTTGTTTAAACGTCTCGCCTAATTAGTAAAGAAAACATCTGCAGTGGCCGTGGATAGCTATGTGCATGTAACAAATTTGTCATTATGAAACGATATAGAAAGTGTTGCAACTAGACCATGACAGAATTCCGTAAAGCGTAGATAGAATTTTAAAGTGATTTGTGTCGATAAGTAAGTAGATAATCTTCACAATAAAACAAAATCAAACCACAATTAGATCGCGTATATATTAAACTAATTTGGGGGCTGTTTTATTTAAGTTACCACTTAATGTATACCATTTTATTTGTTAATAGATCCTTTTTAATATAGTATACATTTCTATTATTAACGTGAATTTACATATTATGTATATGTTTCTCCTTCATAATTTCCATATTATAAAGCATAGATTTTCACTTTCTTCAATGATTGAATGCATTTAATATTTTAGTATTTTCTGATACCTCGTTGGTTCTGGTTTGTAATTTAGATTATTTCAAATAATGGCAATCCCTAATGGACGTTATATTCTACAACATAAATTACAAACAACTATAAGAAACAGAAAAGGTCGTGATATAATTACGATTTTTAAATTTTAAGAATTCAAAATCAAAAATCAATCAAAATTTAATGTCTGCTGAAATGTATTCCTATTCTATGTCTCTACTGATGACGTTTCTAGTCTTGGAAAAGCTTTCCTGAACTAATATTCTATTTCTCGTTAGCGCGTTTTTCTATCACCAAAGCGTTATTTAAAGTCACAAATAATGAATGCATTGCTATAAAATTAGTATTTTACTTACTTAGTTTCTAGTTAAAAATTGGCGTGAAATTACAAGAAGTATAGATCACTTGAATAATATTTTCATTAAGCGCTGAGCTCGATTAGACTTTATTTTGAATTCTCGATTTACTTTCCGACAGCACATCAACTGTGCTGTAAGGAAGTTTATAGGAGACAGACTGTGCGGGCATCCCACAGGCCTCTCTCCTGGACCTGAACTTTTTATTTTGTTTATCTCTGACATCTCGCGATCACTTCACACTAAATTGCGCAATGATGGCTTGGTGTGCCAGCCGCTGCAAACTTATGTCAACGAGGTAGTAGAATGGTTCACAAAGTGGAAATTAAAAAAACTCCATCCAAGTGTGAAGCCTTATGTTTTCCTCCTCCTATCAACATAGCTATACAATGAGAACAGCTGCCATGGAAAACGTAACTTAGCTGGAATAACTCTAGATACGAAGTTAATATTCAGGCAGCATTACACCAACGTTATCTCTAAGTTCCTGTGGGCGAGGTCTGTCCCCTATCCACTCCCCTGCGACAGGCGCTCCTTTTAGCCTTAAAATTAAGTTATTGATTTATACGGCGTCTCGGTCTGAGAACCCGTTAATCACTTAACACAGCTAGGAGCAGAGGTAATGACATGTGGCACCTGGAACCACGCACACTAGAGGACAAAAGGGACAGATGCCCTAAGGAGACAGACTGCTCGAGTCCGAATCTTGATTGATCTAATGTGTATTCATCTCATCTCGATGTATGAGATTATCACACTCCAGTGTTGATTGACAAATCCAAAAAACAGGTTGGATATGCTATACTACAGAACAAAACGTGTTGCTGATAATTGTAATCAGGTTGTGGTTTGTGGAATATTAATATTTGTAAAAATCTTGACTTAATTGAATAACCAATATCAACATTTCGATGCTCTTCGAAGATTCACAAATACATAGCTGGGAGTAACAAATTAGAGCTCAGGGAATTTTCAATTTCAATTTTTTGTAGTACATGTCAGCTACAGTAATGGATGGTATTAATTCCTCGTTCATAATATTAATATCTACCGAAATGTCGTATGAAAGAATCAACTTGTGAATGAGATGCACTAAACCTCCTCTTGAGTGAAATGAAAACATGATCTCGAAAATGCAAGAGAAGATGTTCTTATCGTAAAATGTCAAAGTTTTCTACGCAATATGTAGGTATGTAATTTAAATAATTATTAAAAACAAATGTACCTTTACAAATAATATAACTACGCAAGCCCAACTGAAACTACATGTGTAAGTTAATATTTTTGAAAAGACATGGTCTGTGATGTTTTGTTTAAAATTTTGTGACGGCACTAAAATTGCAGGTATCCATACACTATTTGTTATTGTATTTAAGATTATAATTATATCCTTGTTGACGACTACCTAATATCGCAACGTCTACTTAGTATTTTGGAAATATCCGAAGGCAATTAGAAATGTTTTAATAAAGAAAAATATGACAAGCATGTGGGTATGTACTAACTGTCTATATATGTATACTTATACAGAATTATTCAAACCCGTAGAGATAGTTTGCGGCTGGACAGCAGATCAAACTATACTTTTACAAACTTTCATTTGATTGATTTGTAACGGTTTCGATGTTATTAATGGAAATAAAGGAAAAACAACAAAACATATGAGCTAATTGAACACAGTTATCGTTAGGACAGTGTAAAAATGCACCGCTCGGAAAATACTGCTTCGAAATCGTTGCAAATTATTGCATTTCTAGTATAGTAAATAGCAATTTAGTGCCCGTAATTTTAGTAATAACTGAGGTATTAAATAATCACTATATATATTTGAGTTGTTCTTTACCTATTCATCTACCTGTGACGAAAAGAACAATTTATTAAGCTTTTTGTGAAAAATTAAAAAGTACATGCTCTTGGGAGATAACAGATACATATATAGGTATTACCTCAGTCCGTTTTAGTGAGCAAGACCATATTTAGAGGAAGTATGGATCTGGTGCTGTACAACAAATGTACGAGATCTGTAGTGTTAGCTTGAAAGACTTTGTAATTTTTTTTAAATCCCTCAGCTTCGTTGTGGGTACAAGTTGAGTGATATCGACATTTTCAGTAGAGAGTATCGATACTAATTCAGGTATTGATTCCTATAGGTATCTCAATATCTTGCATTCATACCTTCGTTAGTTGACGTATGAGGTATCGATAGCAGTTATTGTATCAAGTACTGATCGATACATATTCGCCCAGTCCTAATATCGACAATACTAACTCCTAATTTATCTCTAGTTGCAACATAAACAGTGCAAGGTTAATATATTTAAAAAAACAGAGGTCGAGGAAGAAGGTGCGCGACAATGAACAGGAAAACATCAAAACAGCATAATGTTATACAAAAACCTTGACATTTTATATCAGATATGTATTTATTACTGTAATAAATGTTTATATAATACTTCACTATAATTTTTAGTAGAATTAAATTTGAACGCATACGTATACAAAATTTGCTCTCAATTAATGAAGACATATACATAATACAGCTATAAGAGAAAATTTATGTTTAGTAGTTTAATAAGAACATATACAAGGAGTTGTTCTTCTATCTCCGAAATAAACATTTTTTCAATTTTAATATAATTTTTCATTATAGTGTTTTATTATCATATATACCTCGACAATGACTTTGATAATTTACAAAACAGTTGGAACCGTATTAGTTCTAATATCTTTCGGTTTATGTTGTCACGTATCAAAATGCAAAAACCGGAATATCGGGCAGTTATAAAATTCTTGATAAAACAAGGAAATCTTCAAAAATTATTCGTGAAAAAATGTAGCCTATGTACGCGGATGATTATCCTTCAAATTCGACTATTTAGGAATGATCAAAAGATAATAGATTATATATATTGATACTGGTTACCAATGAAGGTGATTGCTGCATTTGGCATGAGAAGCGCCTGAAGCTGAGACAGTCGTCACCGTACTTGTTTTTTCTGAAATTCTTTATTTTTCTTTTTTGCCTCCCCTCTAAATTCAGAAGAGTTTAAGACAGATGTACCGTGACGTTTACTAGTCTTTCTTTTTTTCTGACATAACAAGAAACAAGGCTACCGGAGTTGGACTTAAATCACTTGGAGTGATCTGCAGCAATTTGTCGTAGATTAGATTTTGCAGCTTGTGCTTACATGGCATTAAGGTTTCTGTTGTAGGAGTTGCTGGTAAAGATTTTGTGGTCGGCTTCCTAGTTCAGGTTGATCATTATCACAAAATCTACAAATGCGATATTTACAGTTGTTGACATTATCACATCTATTACAATATTTGTCGTTTCTAGTGCCTGGAATGTCGGTATTCATTGGGTATATATCTGTTTTGGCAAATCCATTAGTGGCATCCTGGATTGTAGCTACTTTTCCACGTGCTTCCTTTTAATAGACTGCTAATTTTTTACCGTTGTGGTTTTTTAGCAATTTAGTCATTCTTCATAAGATTTCAACAAACTAAAATAAACATCGAGTAATTGCATTCGGTTGGTGTAATGAGGTGATAAATATAGAAAAAAGGTCGTGCGAGTTTCTTTTACAGAACAAAAGAACATGCTAGATATTTATGACATGAATGTCTATGTTAAGTGCATATTGGACCATTGATAGTCCCATTACTGAACTTTAGGAGATATACAAAATTCCTGCTGGAGTGTGGTCGGTTAATGCTTTTTCATATTTTTGCGTGGAAGAATTAGTGCCAGCAGAATGTGGTTTCTATTAGTACAGATGCAGTA